>LIEC01006451.1:0-78740 GCA_001925005.1 Drosera capensis
ACCTAAGATACTTAATGCCCTATATAGATTCAACCAACTACCCCCTATCCTGATAACTAGGAAAAGGCTACATAACTCAAATTCTCCCGCAATCTTAGTACGGTCCCATCCCATTTATGCTCCATTACTAATGGAGCGCTTTGAACCTATTAGATGAATGAAATATGTCAAATTCAAGTACGAAATCATAAAGGATTTCCCTTCAAAGCCACCTTACTGAGACCCAAAATCGAGTTTCTTGGTTATTAAGAGAACAAAAACAAGGTACTATAGCCATATGATGGAAAGTAAAGCAACCGATACGAAGAGAAATGTTATTACCTCAGTTCCAGTTGAATACACAAGGGGAAGATCTGAAAGTCCCATTAAACTATGCAACAACACGCTCATATGTTTTTAAGTTGCCTCAACAGTGTAATATGTATCGATGCCTATGGTAGATTACTGGAAAACCTATATTAGTTTATCAAATAATTATCAGGTTTCCAAATGTTACCTAGTAAAAAGTCAAGAGCTTCTGGCATCAGCACGGCCTTCAAAGATGCCTTCATAGTTCATCCAAACAGAACTACCAGTCGTCTACTAATCAAGAAACCAAATCTCAATGTTTCCAAGTCATCACACTGATCAGTTCTGGTGCTCAATGCCTGCAGGTTGAAAGAGAGAGGGAAAAAATGTTTGAGAAAATTTCCCGAGAAGATTTTTCATCAAAAGAATTATAAGAGCTAACAGAGACGTTTATTAGAGATTTTGAATTTAACTTGTTCTGTACCAACCTGTCGATTTCGAGTTTCCCTTTTCCTCTATCTTCTTCTTTAACATCTCTGTTCTGGCTTTCATGGGCTTCAAATGGCAAGATTGAAGAGAAACCATTGCCTTCAAAACACTGACCAGCTTTTCCTCAATCTCACCCCCAGCCGGTTCGAGAACCCTCAGAGCTCGTGCAACTGCCTCCAATGTACTCATGCAGCCTCCAAAGGGTTCCTTCCTAAGGATCAGTTCTGAATCATATATGCTCCCACCAGCAACAGCAACATCATAGCTAAGACATACACAAGTAGCAAACTTCGATAGAAATGGGAGACTCGCACTCACCATCTCCTTAGCATGCTTCCAAGTACCATCAAATACTATAAGCACTATACCCTTCGAATTTGCATCAGTTAATGTGGATTGCCAATGATCAATTTCTATTGAAGGCATAGAACCGTTTCCTGGAGAAAGACATGTATAGTCATATATAACTGCATGAGACTGAACTTCACAGTTTTTCTACCGAGAAGATAAAAAAGAGGGAAATACATACCACAATCTAACTTGGCATAGTAAAATAAAATTGGATTTATCATATGTAGCATAATAAGGACTTGTCATTGCTTTATCGGCAAACATGGGTAGAAATGAAAGAGAGAAGATTAATCAGAATAAAAGCACCGACGGAGTTTCGATTTTTTTTTCCCACCGATATATGGGACCGAATTTCCATCATATAACCATATCAGCAAAACCTACAACTTCTAGTCTCGAAGCATGATATCATGTAAATAATGCTTCCTAGTCGATAATTTAATAAGATGGACACAAAGTTCGGAATTCGGACTGGAAACTGCCCCTAATTTTCTTGTTCTTACTGCTAACCCTACATAAAGGAACACCGCTCATATACTTCAGTGTAGGCTTAAACATTTGGCACAAGGTCTTTTTACGACATCAATCTATACCATAATAGGGATCCCCAACATCTCCCGTATTCGACATAGAGATGAAAACCATTCGTCAATGTGGTCAACTATGACAGGTCGATCAGTGTGACAATAGGTGTTTCATTCCAACTGACCATGGTCTAAAACAGCCTGCTTTTGACCCAGTACATTTCACGGAACACATGAAGAACCTTTAACCTGTGGCGCTACATCACAACGCGAACGTGCAATCATAAAATTCACACATGTAGAAGCAATAGACAATACACCCTCGGTTGCTGAATTCCCAATGTGGATTTCTTATCCTTATCTGTCAAGTCATAAACACAGAATCCAATAATCCATTGTTAATAAACCACCCTAAAACCCTTACCAGGGAACAAGAACACCGCCCTCCGTCCCAATCCCCCACCAGAGTCATCCAAAGCCTCGGCGTACAGCGCATCCAGAACCGGGGAGTCCCCGAGCCGCAGCCGCCGTCCAACCACGACCGCACAGTCCCTGAGGCATTTGGCAAGAACGGGGACGGTGGCGAGCTTGTGCTTTTGCTCGTGCGGGTGGTGCAACACCACGATCTCCGTCCTCATCGGGATGGGATTTGATGGGAAAACGTGGCAGAGACAGACGCTTAACGGTCGAGCGCAGATACCCGGGCAGAATTTGCGGGTGGGTTGAGGGGCGGGGTCGAGGCTGGGGAGGAGTTGCTCCGACGACGCCATTTCTAGGGTTGTGAGGAAAGACAGAGAGCGGCACTGAACATTTATGACGCCGAGAGCAGTTGATCCGGGGGCAAAGTATACTGTTTCGAACTGCGCTTTCTTACTTCAAAGGTTGCGGAAAAAGAAGTTGATTGATTCTCCCTATCTCATATATTTTATAATTTTTTTAATATCTAAATTTAGATTTTTTTTAATATTGATTTTCAATCACATAAATTTATTTTTATTTATTTATTTTAATTTTTAACCACACAAAAACTTACTATATTAAGAAATGATACAAAAAATTATGACATCACGAAATGACAAAATGATGCAAGATATATTAAGTTGAAGTACGTAACTTACCCAATGTTTCACGATAAATTTACAAAAAAAACTACGTTTGATCGTTGTTGTACGTATATCAAACTTTATATCGACACGCGTGCTCGATCAAAATATTGCATTCTTTGAGGGAAAAGAGGAAATAGTATTTAATACTTCTTTCGTTCTGAATTATATGCAGCAGTTTGACCCAACAAAAGATTTTATGTGAAAGTTGAATTTGATTACTATATTATATATTTTTTTATCATGGTGAGAGTTGATGTGAAAATATATGAGAGAATGTGAGAGAAATTAGTGAGGGGTAATGAAATACTATGTTTAATTTAAGATAAATTTGATTCCAAATATAAAAATAAAACAAATCTTATATATATTTTGAAACGATAAAAAAAACATTACATTTAATATAAAAGAAAGAGAGTATTTTTTACCCCCTCTATCCTATAATTATCGAGATCTCCTTAAAATACTTGCAATTTTTCTATTCTCAAAAGTTTTTATCTACTAAAAAATATAAAATCAATCAAATTCAGTTACAATATATTCATTATTTTTTTTATAACTAATACATTAAATCTCACTATCATAAAAAAAAATTTTATTCATCAAATTCCACAAATACTCAACGCACACATAAAGTCTCGTGTCTGTTCAATTATTATGAGAATTATGAGACAAAAAAATATTAATTTTTATATATTATATATCAAAACAAAGTGTGAGATATTATAATTTTACCGGATATTTTAGATAATACTACTAGATTACGTGGTCCATCCTCACCTCTTCCTCCTCCGTAATGTTTATACACCAATGAAACTGAGCCATAATTTTTCTTTCGAAAAATCAAGTAGAAGGTTGTTTCTGTATACCTGCAGCCACTTTCTGAACTACTGGCGCCTAATGGAAGTGTTTGGACAATAACTTCCGTCAATTAGACTGTAGAAAACCAACCGATGATCCAAAAAGCAATAGAGGCACATTGTAAACAGCAAATCGGAGTGTCCCTAGTCTGTTTATACCCTGTAGTATGTAGTTTGTGCCAGAGCTTATACCCTGTAGTATGTAGTTTGTGCTAGAGCCTGAAGCAACATGCCCTGAAGTAGAAGTCAACATGGCAAGCCTGTCACAGAACAACCAGATAAATGGGGGACACATCCTCGATACCTCCTCTCCCTGCTTCCAAGCATTATGAACATAACCTCATAATGAATCTCAAAACAGAAACATATCCTTGAGGTAAAGGATCCATTTCTCGCGTAGATAATCATTATTGAAGCACTGAAGCAAGATCAAGCCAAGGATTTCATTGCACTAAATCAGATACTGTTGCATAACTTTTAGAGAATCAACAGGAAAATTTCAAGAAAATCTTGAAACAATACACAATTCATAATCCTAAGAGTTGGAAAACCAAAATGGGATGCTGATGAAGCTAAATGGTGGAAGCCGAAGTTGGCGAACCATCAGATGGCAAAGTAGGACTATCCAAATTGCGCTATTTGGTTCCCAGATGCAAAGCATACACGCACACTGCATGTGTGCCCTAAAAAATGTCACCGATGTTCCAGCATAGTAAACATCGCATCGTCAGAAAATGAGAAAATATTTAGTCTTTGATGTTCCTGCCCCAATCGCTGGACATACTTGGGATCAATCCTCTAATCTGAAAGTAGGAAATCTTGGATTTGAGACCTGCATTTTTGTTGTTCTGAACGTTAATTCCCAAGTCCAGTGGGTAATGCGAATATGTGTGGTCTCGCATCAGTGGTTGATGGTTATGGTTTCACATCCTAATAGAAGCAATGGTAATTTGATTGAGCTTTTTGTTGTTTTTGGTTCTCTATAAAGGTTTGATAAAAAAAAAAAAAAGTAAGATTGAATGTCATGAATACCATAGGTACACTAAATGGACATGATAGAATGTTGAGAATACAATGGCCATAATAATATATATATATATCGTATTATTCAGTTTTTTTGGATGACAAACGGCAAACAACAAACGATATGATATGACATTATTGTCATTTAAAAAAATTAATCAAAAAAATGAAACCAATTAAATAAAATTTAATCTAATATATATCTTAATCAATTAAAATTAAAACAATATCCCGATTTTTCCTCCCATTACCACCGTATATTAACTAAAAACATTAAAAAAATTCAATAAAAAGCAAAAAATAATATAACTTTTTTTAAACAAGACTAATCTAATATTTATAATCTAATATATATCCATTCATTATAATTCTATCCTAACTAAAAAAATAAAACAAAAATATTAAAAAACTTATACGAGAACCATCAACAAGATAGAAAATATCTAATTTATCTCAACACAGTTGCACAAAACTTCAAACGAAAAAAATATTTGGATTATAAAAATTTAAATGGATAATGTGATAATTTCAACTTATTTAAATAAAAAAACTTAACATCTTCAATTAACATAAATATTTGGATTCCAATAATATATTGATCTTATACACAATATCTTTCACAAAAATAATAATAATTATATGATATGCTATCGGATGATATCACGTAGATTAATATTTAAAAAACACAAACATAAAGAGTAATATTTAGAAAGATTATTCACTAATTTAAAAGAGAAAAATTAAAACAAAAATCAAAATATTCAAAAATTATATATTCAAAATAAAATAAAAAATAAATCAAAGTCTTTTTTAAGAAAAAATAATATACAAAGGTATCTATATCACATAAAAGAAATAAAAACATTAATTAAAAAACAAAATTCTTTTAAAATTCAAATTTACGAAAAAATATCCTATTCATTTCTTTGTGACATAAGTCATTTAACACTATTATTTAATCAGAATTTTCATAACGTGCAGCACACGGGACAATATTCTAGTTAAATACTAATACTCAACAAGTTCATGCATTTCTTGACCCAAAATTGTCATTCTCGACATTGAGGAATGAAGAAAAACAGCCAGTCCAAGAAACACATGAGAATAATGTTGCCAATACTTACCTCAATAATTTGTGGGAGGAAGTGCTTTCGACATCAACCTGAGACACTATCGGATCGGGCAGGAGGGAGTAGAAGTGCTCCAACGCAGGCAGATCATGAGGAAGAATCTGGAATCTGCAGCATGAACAGCAGTCATCTGCAATTTTGTGACTAGGATCTCCATCAGCTGATCCACATGAACTCTGAACATCGGATTTGTTGAGTGGGCTGTTACACAGCGAACAAAATGATTCTGGGAGCGTCGACTCGTCAGGCTTAAGATGGAACTTCCTTTGACGTCTATTGGTTGCTAAACGAGAACTGGGCTCATCATCTTCTGGAAGCTTATTGAAGTCAAAAGGGGAAAGCTTTCCGGCCGTTCTCATGATTGTGCTCTCTCTAGAAGGATTTTCTTCCTGAACAAGGGTAGATTGTAGTTAAAGGAAGCACATCGTGATCCATGCAAGCAAACAATGTCAAACTTCAACTTGCACACCCGGCAAGCAGTTGACTGACGAGCTATCACTTGATGTCCAGTATTCCCCCACTAACCGGAAAAACTTTGACCTCCAACGTGGACGTTGAGTTGTTAGATTAGTCAACAGCATGACAAATTTGGCTATATTCTTAAAATCATAACTGTCCAAAAAATAGATCTTAAAAGTGGAACCAACTCATGGGCCTCATTACACTGATAGTTGATTAGTTAATTCCTATATCAAAGATTAGGAACGTTACCTGCAGTAATGAGACAAATGATGATACCAATGCATTTATGCCAAATGAAGGAGTTTTAACAATGTCTACCGTCTTTAATCTGCCCTGTCAAGATAACTTCAAAAGATTAGACGATCATGCAACATTTGCAGCATATACTACGCAATAGGAGTTTTTTTTCCCTTTAGAAAGTAAGAGTTTAGGTAAAACTGTCAAAATGGCAAAACTTTAACCAAAACAAAAGAAATATAAAACTTTATGATGTACCCATCACGGTGACAGAGAGCACTAAGATCTTGCGCAAGACAATCACGCAAAGGGAGCAACACTGGTACATTCCATCTTGCATCCACATATTGAATATCTGCCGGTAAAGAATAGCCCCGTCCCTGGCAAGTCAGAAATTCATCTTTATATTCACCTATGATTTGACTAAAAATTCACAGAACAGCACAACGAAGTAGGATACCCCTCCTATGAAAGCATCTAAACAAACCTTGACGGTCTCTGATATGACATGGCAAGCAATCCTTGATGTACAAGATCCGGTAACCAATTTGCTATAGCCATTTTCTTTCGCAGCCTATAGAACACATACAGCGTCTAGCTTAAAATTTAAGACACAAGCAAGCCCTCTCATAAAACCACAAGAGATTGCAAATTCTAAAACCTTCTGCAAAGCTAACATTCGCATATGCAACAGAAGATCTTCTTTCCCAGTATCGTCACTAACAGCTTCAAGCAGTTTCTTCAGCCTCTCCCTTCCATCATTGATATTCGAAGAGTATATACCTTCTATTGGAACAACATGCAGCGCTTTTTCTGGTAGGCTCAAATCCGAGACAATGGCCTTAATTTGTTCGATTGCATCAGTTATTTGGTCAACAGAATCCGTGCGAAATGAGCTTTCATCAACAAAAGCAACTCCAACACCAAACACGGGCAACAGTTTATCCCTACTCGCATCAAAGTTCTTTTGTGCCTTGTATTGCATATCATGCACGAATTGCAAGGCTACTCTGAAAAGAGAAATAGAAAACGAATTTGTGAACAAATTAACTAAAATTTCGTGAGAGAACCAGTAAGCACACAGAAACTCTAAATTAACTACAAAATGATATGAACCATGGAGGTAAAAAAAAGTATCCATGATCATACAGGCAATGACGATAAATTGTCAATGGGCTGAGTTCCATTGACCAGTTGGCCAAGCTAGAATATACGGCAACTCCGACATCTTACTACGAAGTTCATTCAATCATGAGGTATCATTCATACAAAAAGGAGAATTTGAGAGTTCCACTAATGAAATCAATTTTGTCAACATCGCCCTTCAATATATGCTTAACTTTGAGATAACGAAGGTCTATACAGTCAAGACTCAGGAATTAATATGCACTGAAAAATGGCCCTGCAAGAGCACTTGCATTAGATTATTTAAAATAGAGATTATGAAAAGGAAAAAGTTAAAGTGATGATGTGATAAAAAAAAAGTTTGACAAGATGTTGAAAAAATATGTTGGAATGCGTGTTAAAGTGAAAAAGTTATAGTGTGAGATAGATAAATTCGATAAAATTATCATATTACTGCAGCATTTTCTATTTTTATAGGTCAATTTACTGTAATGCAACGTTATGTATAATGAAAAGTAAAAAACAATAGAGAAAACTTATAGAAATTCTGCTCTAATACAAGCTTGACTCACCAAAAAAAAAAAGTACAACTTCAGCACGCACCCCTGACTCATTAATTATACTCAATCGGATGAGTGAGCAAGCTACTCAGACTGCAAATAGTATCTACCATCTCAAAATACTGGAACTTTCCATACAGAATAATCCAGCCCAAACTTCAGCAAAGTGCGAATCGAACAAACATCATCAATGATTTCATCCTAAGATACAATTACACGCTCATAAGTTGTATAACTTTCGATATTAAATGACTTCTAGGACTCAAACCAGTGATCAATCCTCGCCAAAGGAAGTTCACAGGCTCACAGCATTCCTTTCCAGCATAATCGTTCCACTCCATTTCAATATAATCAATTCGTTTCCCCTCGGCTGCCATTACTCTCAAGCAAAATCGTTCACTTTTTTCCTACCAAGGCTTGACAACTAATTCTCACTAATACGATTTCAACACTTACACAAATTCAATCACACGAATACTTAAAAAACCCTAACAAGCACCCATCTTTCCTTACACCGCTTACCTTGACGCCGCCCCGCCAGAGAACGCAACAAGCACCTTATCGGTCGCCGAAATCATGCCCTCCGAAGTGACAGCAAACCTGAACTTCCCGAACAAAGAACCCCTAAAACACTCCCCGCAGAACCTCCCATCATCTCCACCACCGGAACCACCGGCGACCGCCTCGCTGACCTTACACTTGACGCAGATCACCGGTGGCGGTTTCCCGTTGGAAGCTACATATTGGTTCTGGCATTGGGATTCGTCTTCGTCGTTGTATTTGTAGCAACCTGACTGGCACGCGGAGTTGTTGCACGCCATCTGTCTTCTTCGGCCACCGCCACGTCCTCCCTTCCTCGTCGTCCTCTCTCCGGCACGGGGCGGTACGAAACCTAGTTAGCTCAGAACGGAGGGGTAATATATATATAAAGGAGGGGTAATTATTTTCCCTAGTGGATGGATCATCTCCCTCGGTTTTAATTATTTATTTTATATTATTTTGATTTTATAGGTGTATTAATGTAAATTTTAATGTATATATAAAAACGATGAGATGTAATTTAAGTTAAATTTATTATAAAATATCAATGATTATATAAATTATATATTTTAAGTTAATATATGTTACGAAAAGATTAAATATGATTTGATATGAAAACGATATTTATATTCATATATATAAAATAACATAAAATATTTATATGTTATAAAATATATATCTCTACATCGTATTTTTGTTCAGAAATATTTGGCAATGTTCAATAAAGTTGGTGAAAAGTTGCTCAAGGATGTTTCGAGAAGCAAACAAAGCCTCTCATGAAATGACTATGTGTTGTTCAGGTTTGACAATAACAATCTTTAATTCAAATATCAATAATAATAATTAAATAAATTTATGATTAATTATATAATCCCTTTGTCCTTATTGATTGTATCGTTTTATCATTTTGATCCATCCAAATTATTTATAATATTTCAATATATGATAAATTTACATATATAAATAAATATTATAATTATAAGTATAAGGTTATTTGTGATCATCCAATTAACTTTAGAAATCAATTGATAAGATTAAAATTCAATTTATCTCTTTGTAAAATGCAAAAGTGAGTTTTTCTAATCACATGATTTAAGTTTGGATATATCTAATCAAAAATTCACTGAATCAATTAAAATATACTTCTATCGATCCCAATTTAGTTATAAGCAATTGACCTGACTCAAGATCTTATATAAATGTTAATTTTTTCTGGATTTTAATGAAAACTCTTTTTTTTCTTTTTTGTCAAAATGAGGTTTATAATATAAAAAAAGAATATAATATTAATATTATATGATAGATGTATTTGGGAAATTTAGATTTTATTATAAGGGGATATCACAAAGATTTTGATTAGACATAATGACTTAAATCCCCGAGTAACAAAAACCTTCAACCGTCCCCTTCCTCTCTCCATCGTCATCCTCTCCCGCCACGTCACCGAAACCCTAACACAAATCTACACAAATCCAAATCAAACTCATCAATCATCAAAAATCAAATACCTAATCACTTAAATTTGCTTATTTGAATGAGAGGGATCTGATACATGAGCGGGTGATTGAGCGTGAACAGCGAGTGAGGGGATTGAAGGAGTGGAGTAGTCTAATATGAGGCAGAGAGGAGCGAGAGAACGAGAGGTTCTGAAAATGAATTTTGTGGTCTGATGTGAGGCATAGGAGAAAATGAGTGAGGAGATTTGTTCATGATAAGAGATTCAGTTTCGAGGGGAAAGTGATGATGATTGAGTAAGTTTAGGATTTTGTGGGTGAATGAAGTGTTGCAGTTTATCACGACTGTCTGATCAAGAATTGAATTTGTGACAATGAATTTATGGTTAAAAAAACAATTAGTTTGACGGAAAAAAAAAAATACATCCAAATAAAACATGACTAATATATTTGTGAAAAAATTAATATGTCTGTGAAAAAAATAATATGCTTAGATAAAAACATAATTGGTATGTCTGTGAAAAAAGGTAGTATGTCTATGTAAATTGAGGAGTAGTACACTTGAAACAAAAAGCATTACGTCTATATAAATTGAAAAATTAATAGGTCTATGCAAATTGAAAAAATAGTATCCCTAAACAAATTGAAGAATACTAATACGTCTTTAAAAAATCTAATGCGTCTAAACAAATGCTAATGCATCTATGTAAAAAGTAGTATGTGTATGTAAAATCTAATACATACATAAAAAATAATTTGTTTCAAACGTACTAATACTCCAATAAAACATACTACTTGTGGAAAATCTAATACGTCAAATAAAAACTAATACTTCTATGTAAAACCCTGATATGTATGTAAAATGTAGTACATAAAAATTACTTTATTTCAGATGTACTATTTTAAGACGTATTAGTACAAGAACAAGATGTACTATTACTAGAACAAGGCAAACTACTTACGGAAGAAGACGTACTACTTTATATTTGAAATCAGAGTTGTTTATCTAAACATTTTTGACAATTTTATCCACACGACAACACATTATCTATCTATCCACCCAATACATATTATCAATTCCTCAAAGGATTCAATTTCATCCCCAAATCCTCACTCTCAAAACGCTAATCATCGAATTCACACAAACCACATCCTTAAACCCATCATCGAAGCACAACACGCACATGATATCAATTTTTGACATGGTGGTGGCAACGACTTCATGGGGAATCAAAGATGGGAGAATCATCCCCTCGTCTTCGACCAGTAGTGACATCTAGAGAAAAAATAAAAATCAGAATGGAATAATTAAAAAAAGACAAATTAAAAGAAGATTGATATTTTATAAAAAAAATTGATATTTTATCCGTCTCAACATTTGTGACGATGAAATATTAAAATCAGGTATGGGAGTTGCATGTCCATCCTCAAATCCTACCGATCCCCTTTGGCACTTTCCCCTTTTTAAATCAATCATTCTCATTTCAGTCGGCAGCAAACAAGCCCTAAGCCGACGTCAGACAACCACCCCACTCTCACCCAGCCACCGGCGCCGTCAACCGGGCCTCACAGTTGCGAACCGTCTCCATCTCCACCCACTCCATCATCTACCTCGCCTGCCACTTCTCAGCACCACCTCAAGTCTCGTTCACCAGGTAAGTCTATTATCATGGCTCTCCTTTTCAGTCGGAGTGATTGTTCGTCATTGAACTTCACCGTTGGAAAATGGGAGCTGTGTGTGTGTGTGGTTACGAGGGTGTTTGATTGCAGGTAGACTTTGAATTAGGAAGCGATGGGGCAGTCGAATCAAACCGGAGATCTATCGGCCGAGATGGAGGTCGATGCATACAGGCACCTGTTTCCGCGTCAGTTCTATGAGCAATGTCTCGCTAAGTCGATACGGCCCGATGCAAGACAGCTTAATAAAGCGAGGGATGCAACATTGGCCCTTGGTCTGATATGATGCCATGGTTGAATGAATCATTTTGTTATCTTTTGAATTTTCTTGTTTGGTTTATTTGAATGTTTGTCTTGGGTTGATCTTTTCAGGGGCTGTTGCTTCTGCTGATGGATCAGCTCTAGCAAAGATTGGGGGCACTGTAAGTGACTATGACTATACTGTTCTTTTCTTGTACTTTTTGCTATTTGCTTGGATTGGGTATGCGATATTCATGTTCTGTTCTAATTTTACGGTGTACTGCAGCATTAGCTGTGTGATTTAGCTTACATGTATGCAACGTGGCCAGTGCTATCCCTTGGTTTGAACAATTACTTGCTTTCATGTCATACCTAAAAAACAATTACTTGCTTTCGTGCTTATTACTTTAACTGTATGCAGTCCATGTTAGCTGCAGTCAAGATGGAGGTAATGAGCCCTGCAGTAGAATCACCTGACGAAGGAAACATAGGTTAATGCCCTTGACTGTTCTCTTATTTTGAGGTTTTGATATTGTTGTTGTAGTTGTATGATATTATCTGTTAATGCATATTGCAGCTATTGAATTCCATATGCCTCCTATTTGTTCTCCGCTTGTTAGACCTGGTCGACCAGCTGAGGCAGCTCCAGTTATCTCCAAACAGTTATCTGACACTTTACTGAGGCATGTGAATGATTAGGTTTATTCTATTGGTGCTTCGATAATTTGCAAAATTTGCTATGAACTGGAAGAGATTCGATTTCTGGGTGCAACATGTCAAGCTTTCATGTTGTAGATATGAGACATGTCGTTCTTTAAAATTAGATGAATGCTATGATTATGAAGGATTTAGGAAAAAGTGGGAAAAAAGTTATGCATCGTTAAAGTGCTTTCAGCTGATTATCACCCTTGTCAAGAAATGCTGGAGATTATCCCAAGTCCAACCAGACACTTGAGTCTTTTTTCTTTTTAACACAGATCCCTGTGAAGCTGCATAGTTTCCTTCAAACTATAAGCTTAGTATATTCATGATCGGCCAATAATAGTTATATATACTGCTAATGGTAAAAGTTAAAAAAACATATGCAGCTGCATCCAAGATTGGAAATGTGCTACTGCCTTCTAAATATTTGCAAAATATTCTTAAATCACCTAATACAGGACATGTTAGAGGGAAATTATGGCTGCTTTGCTACCAAAAATAGGTCTGGTTTTGTGGAAGTTGGATGTAAGTATTGAGGTTTCTGTGATGATGTGAGAAAACAAAAAAGTCGAAACACAATAGACATATTTTATTTAAAGGGTCACTCTGTTGATTCTTTGTCAACCGTTACTTCCTTGTCTACCTGATCTTGTTTTCATCCTCCACCATGCAAGCAAGTGGTTACCACTCATGGTTCTATATGCAAGCAGAATCCAAAGGATTTTGCATCCACCTCAATGTTCATATTTTCTAGTCCCTACTTTTGTTGATGTTTTCTTAATCGTCCAAGGCTCTCACATTACCATAAAATATTATTAGCTAACTGTGCACCCTTTTTCTCTCAGCGCTGATCATCTTACTTGTCATCGTAGTGTTTATCAATAACTGCATTGATTGCCTAGAATTTATATAATGAGTGATTCTGTTATGCAGTTCTGGATCAGTTGATTTGAAGGAACTATGCTTGGTTCGCGGAAAAGCTTCGTGGATGGTTTACCTGGTGATTGTTCTATCTCTTTGGTTTAGTTTATCCCGAGTCCTTGGAAGTTGGCTGTGGTTCTTATTTGCTTTTATTATTGTTCTTGTAGGATATATATTGCTTGAACGCTGATGGTGCCCTTTTTGATGCTGCATTGCTTTCAGCCGTTGGTGCTCTTTCTCACTGTAAGATGTTAGTCCCTCCGTCCTATATTTATTGAAATGTTTTGATTTGACACGAGAATTTATGTGAGTTAAATATTTTGATTCGGCACGGAAATTTATGTGAGTCTTGAATTTGTGTGGATTTGGTAAAAAAAATATTTTTTTGACGGTAGTGGGTTTATTGTATAACTTAAGCAGATAGTAGATGTACTGTAACAAATGAGATTGATTTGGTATTTTTTTTTATGTTAAAAGATTACTAAAAGAGGAAATGTTGTAATTTTCTTGAGATTGATCAAATAGGAAAACTTTGCGATTAATATGGGATGGATGGAATATATCTTTTAGCATCTGTTACATGCATGTTTCTTTGTCCTAGTATTTTGATTCTTCTTCATCTGGCTAAGAAAGCACCACAATCTCATACGAGACCTAGGGTGTAGCCTTGAAGATGCACTCACATGTTTTTTCTTTTCTTGCACTTGTGTTGGCTTTCCATGTGGTTTTACCCAATAGTTATTGGGAACAGTCTATGGTACATTTTGTGGTACTTAGGCCCTAGTATGCAGGACACTATTTCTGCAACAATCTAGACTTCTCATTATAATCAACACCTCATAAGTTTAAGGCTGAGAGGATTAAGGGATTCAGTATTGTAACTTTTGCCTCATTAGCTAAAGCGGCTCTGTATAATCTACCGAGGAGCCAAGTCAAACTATTGACATACGAATATGCAATGTTATAGAAAATGGTTGTATTACTCGATGGGTCTAGGTCGAGTTCCTTTTAATCGGTTTGATCGTTTGATTAAGCGGTTTACTCGATTTCTAATATTATAAATAAAATTATATACGAGCATATAATATTAATATAAGCGGATTCCCCCCCCCCCCATATATATATAGAAAAGAACTAGAAGTTTATGTGAGAGAAATGCTCGATTTTGCAGAAACAAGGAAGAGTTGAAAATAGAGGAACAGTCATGTGCAGCCGCAAAGATTTCTTGTTTTCTAATCAGGGTTGGATATGTTTTTTTTTCTTTTTCTTTTTTTCTTTTAAGTTTCTTTAAACGAGTCTTTTTTGATTTTAGGTTAAATAAATAAATAGGTGGCGATCAATCAATGATTAAACGACAACTAAAAGAAAATAAATATTAATCAATTGATAAATCAAACGACCGCATAATTCAAGCGATTTCCCAAATATTACTCACCATTCGTCCGAAAACGATTAATTGGGGGATTAATAATCAATTACTGTGTTTTTTTACGACACTGCGAATATGCATGAGCAACCTTAGACGTGTGAGTTTCAAACATCTGTGGATCTGATGGCTTGACACTTGGTAATTGCTTTATAGCTGAATATCACATTTGCTTCTTGGAGGATATGCCATTACCCAGAAGGCCAGAAATTTATCGCCGTTCAGGTTTCCGCTTTTACAGGACTATTATCAATAAGTGAAAAACAATTGACCCCTAGATGTTTGGTTTTTGAGATTTGAGAACAATACATCGTACGATGGAATACATAATCTAGTGGATATGCTTGCCTGCGAGAAACAAACTTAGAGCTCACTATGAGACTCCTTGAAGTTCAAATGACCGGGTTCTTCTACAATGCGAACTTCAAGTTTAACCTTAGGAGGCATATTACCATGTGAGACACAGCTAAAATACAAATTTTCATCGACCTGCAGTGCAAATCCCAGTGGTTTCCTTGAATGATGAGGGAAGAGTAGTGATTGTATCGGAGGACGAAAAAGAAGGGAAGCTGGAGACAGAACCAATTAACAAAGGGAAGGGGAAGCTCAACTTAACCAACATCCCATTTTCACTTACCTGTATACTTCACAAGAACTTTGTCTTGCCTGACCCAACGGCTGATGAGGAGTCGCTGATAGAAACTTCTCTAACTGTGGTTTTGAACTCTGGTGGCCAGCTTGTCTCTTTTTACAAGCCCGGTGGACCAGTTCTGGCATATGAATCCGCTGCTCGGGTCAGCTTTCTCTCCGTGCTTGTCCTACTTTCATTCTTCTGCCATGCATTTACATCAGACATATTTTCATTCGTTGAGACTCCAAAGCATAAGGGTTCTCCTTTCTATTATGAGGGACGTGTGCTCAATGTTCTAAAAGGTGCAAGGTGCACCCAGACACAGAGAGAGCATAAGGCCTGAGGAAGCCTAATCTAAGCCAGCACTGAACAGCAAACAGCAACATTTTCAGGACTCTATACTTAGAGAACAATGTGTTATATTCTTGGATAAATTGATGGCCAGTCGGCATTTGTTGTTTGGAAGTTTCTTTTAAGCAGGTCACTGATGGAAATTTTATTTTATGGCGACAGAATTGCATTACTCTGACGAGGCAAAGAGTGGAGGAGCTTCAAGGAACCTTGAATGAGGCGATTTCTGCAATGGAGATCGACTAAATTATTCTTTTTAGTCTCATTAAGGTTACGTGAGTAGCTACTTTAATTTTTTGCCAACTAATAGAGCGTAGCATAGTCAGGGTGAGGTTAGGAGGTATCCTACCTCTGTTGGGTTTGATGAAAAACTTCTACTCGGAAACAGTTTTTTGTGAGTTCGTAGAAATTTTTTGACCTTTTCAGTGTTGCAGACTGTTCTTTCTTGTATAAGGCTATTCTTAGTTATTCCTGCAATAAAGATCGACTACATCAGATTTGTAAGTGTCACTACGGTTATTTGAGTCTCTATGTGAATCGATTTTTTGGTTGAGCATATTATACAGTTTTCATTCATGGATCGGATGCCAATCCTATGCTGCTTTCCTTTGTTGCTCTCACTCGCGACCTTTTTCGGTTCTAATGGTCGCGTTGATTTGTAAAACAACTACGTTGATTTATAAAACATCTGTCTCGTCATTTTTAAAGGACTTATATGGCGCTGTTCTTCTAGAGGCGTTCTCTTTATGATTGGATCGACTGTACGTGTCTTCTCATGGTCATGGAAGGCTGGTACCAATGTGTCTTCGTTTCGTGCTTTGAAGACAAGCTTTTTCGACAAAGAGCTACCTGCGAGCGAAATGAAGGTAGGAGAAAAATAAAACAAGAGCAGGTAAACGACAGCGACCAGCTCGCTTTTTGATTCAACGAGACATCCAATATGCTCCAACTCCCTCTCTTGCACGCTCTGCACGAGTTGCTCCACTCGTTGCACTCCTTTGAGATTGCGAGGCCAATCCATGATTGGCACATTCATTCATTTGTTCGATATGATCTCGCGCTGTTTGTTCAGGTTAGGTGCTAAAGATATGTGATATAAAAAGAGCATCTTGATGATTTTTTAATTTGGATTTAAGACATTACTCCCTTCAACAATGAAAGCAACGTTGGATCATGGGGGGTTGTTCCAGACAACCTTCGACCAACATGCCTAGACGATTAAGTTTTTATCTTACGCAAATTTGTTGTGAAATATCAGTCTTAACATAAATTATATATTATTCATACGGATGTGACAGAACTATTAGATCTTCTATAAAATAAAAACGAAACTCATCAATATATGGTTTGAGTAGTATTATTTTTTTATAGTGCTACATTGCTTATAGAAGGAAGATAGTATGACTATATTTTAGGGATAATTATTTTAAAATACCCAATAAAATTTCATTGAGTGGTGTTATTTGTTTATAGTGCTACATTGCTCATGGAAGGAAGGTAATAGGACTATATTTTAGGGATAATTATTTTAAAATATCCAATAAAATTTCATATTATCTATTAGTACCAAAAAACAAAAAAATATGACATCTTAAGATAATCCAATAAGATTTTATTTATAATTTGATACTCATTTTTATAAAATATCATATTAATCCTCATTTTAATCCAATCACATCTTCCTAAATTAACTTATCCCATCCCATTATCCTAACCTAACCATTCTCAACCCAAATCCTCACCACTATCAGTCCATCTTCCTCCCCACTCCATTTCCTCATGAACTCACGTAACCGATATAAAATCGTTATAATCCATCAATTCAAATTTTTTTAAACTCCAAATTGTTCCTTCATCAATTCCTTCAAAACTTCCGTCGAGAATATCGAAACTACATAATCTTAATCTATACACACAATCTATGTTACTCATTAGGTCTTGCGACATATATCTGTTCGGTTGACCTAATATAAAGTTTAGGAAAGCAAATCTTATCTAATGTCATGAGATCTATCCACTGGTCGACCTACGAATATGTTCTAGTAGTCCTTCTCTTCTCTAATTATATTTCATTTAATTTTTATCGTCATCATAAAATCAAATGTAAGAATCATGTGCTGTCTCTCTCATTGAACTGTCTTCTCCGTATTCAACTCGTGTTTTTGTGGAGCCGCCGGCCATTGCCGAGACCTCGCCAAAACCGCAAGATTCCTCTCAACCGCGTTTTCTTCCTTTTCCATCGAACACCAAATTTGTCTTTCTCATTTCTTTCTCTCTCAACATCGCATTCGCATCGCCATTGTTGACCCTTTTTACCTCCATACCCTTTTAAATTCTCTTTCGAACGAACAACAACGAAGCTGATTGGATTATAGCACCCTTTGGGATTTTGTGCTCGAATTTGGGGACCCTTTTGGTTTTTTGTGCGATTTAGAGAACTGGGTTATTTGATTTGAGCGGTTAGTGTTAGTGGGTATTTGTCAATTTTGTGTCTTGATCGATTGATTAAAGGGTTGGAGTTGGTTGAATGCTTCGGTTTTGATTGGGGAAAGAAGAGGAGGGTGATATGATGGTGGCCGCGGGCGTGTGTTTGTGAAGGGATATGGCATTGGATTATTGTTGTGGACAAGATGTCGCTCTACATTGGTCGCGAGGCTTCAAAGGTTGGTGATTTTGGGTTTGGTTAGGTGTGTTGGTGATTTTGTGGATTTGGGATTTGATGTTTGGGCATAGAAAATAGCCTTTGTTTATACAACAGATGTAAGATTGCATTCATCTTGTCCGTTCTTAACCCTGTCCATGATGGAAGCAAGTAGAGCTGTATTATTGTTGTGGGTTTGCTGATGTCAGGTTTTTGGTGTGATAGTTGTGGAAGAGAGTTTGTGCGGAGACATCGACGGAGATTCAGCTGCTTGCCGAAAATTGGAAATATATTCTCGGAGGACTCATTTTTCAGGTATGACATTGAAAGGTGTTCTGGCGTCGTTGTCGTTTCTATTTCTTCTGGATTTTTGCATGCAGAATTATAATTTTTTTTGGGTATTGATGTTATTGCTTGAAATGGATTTAGGGATAAGTTTTCCTGATAAATTCTATGTTATGCATGTGGATGATGTTATGTATAGGGAATGACGTATCCTACTGTAATTTTTGCTTCATGCCATGGTTAGGGTCTTGTGTACCTGAGCTTACGTAATGAAGCATGGCCTTGGTTACTATGGTTTCTGTATCAACATTTCTGTGGGTAAATGTGGTCGATACTTATGAGTGTCTAGTCCTGTATCATGACTAAGCTTTTCATGACCGAGTAACGGCAGACTAAAAGCTGTTGTTTACCCTCTGGGAATCTCATTTATCAATTGGCGCTGCGAATTTACCCTAACATGGGTCCAGCATCCTCAATTCCTGTTGTCCTATATTGATGTGCGGAGGTGCTTAACATCGATACTATATGCTCTGGTAAAGCCATCGCAGAAGAAAAGATGATATGTCTGTTACTTTTTTAGTGTTACCTAGTGTAAATTCTACGGAGGAGCTTGCCAATTAGATCAAAAACAGTAGCTAAATGATGATACTATTCTGGACGAAGTTCTCGATTTATAAATATCTCAAAAGTGTCCTGAGTACATTGACAAGGCATTTGTCTGAAGAATAGAGAACCGAAGCCTGGAGAGACATGTTGGCATTGATGGCGACTTAAGAGAATTCAAAATTTTAATTTGAAGTACTAAAATTGTCTCCTATCTGTGAATGTTAGTAATGTTTTTGTGCTAGTGACGAATAGTGCTTGTTAAGTCATTTCCAGATCTATGATTATCCTTGGTGACTTACGTCATCTTTCATTTATGGCATTAAATTTTAAATTTCTACACAAATGTTCCACTATACTTTCCCTTTAAGTGTTGTAATAAAACATTTGTTCATTTAGATGGCTGTTGGGTCCTATATTTCCTCGTCTCTTGTAGTTGCTCCATATCTGAAATTTAGTTTATGTTCTCTTGCAACAGTATATTCATGGATTGGCTGCTCGAGGAGTTCATTATTTACACCGGCCAGGACCACTACTTCAGGACGTTGGTTTCTTCTTACTTCCGGTATGTTTAAGTGTTTTCTACCTTTCTACATCTCCCCCATTCTTTTCATGTATCTGCAGATGGCTAAAATTTATCCTATGGCCTTCAGGAACTTGGACCCGATAAAGCTTACATCAGTGAGACTGTATTCACCTTCATTTTTATTTCCTTTGTTTTGGTTAGGCTCCTCTTCAACTCTAGTTTATCTATGCTTGTACTATTTCTTACCTTTTTGGGATAATTAATATGTAGTGATGTATTGTTATGTCATACTGTCATAGTATTTGACTGCTTCCAAGCCCCCTTCCTCAGTTCCTCATCTTACAAGAGCTTCGTATTGACCATAAAGTAGTAGCTAATTCTACTTTGCAGTCTATTAGTATTTTCTTTGATGCTTCATAATACTACTCCAGTTCTGGTGCTTGATGTGTATCATATTGGAGTACGTCCCAAGCTGAGAAATTGAAGACATCGATTTATCTCATATTCTTGTTACATCAAAGTGGCATTTATTTGCATTGTGTGTCTTCCTAATCAAATAGTAAAGCCTCCTATAATGTTTTGTGAAGTTGAATGGACTGAAATTTGTCACTTGCACATAATGGTTTTCTTTTGCAGTGGACCTTCCATCCTTTCATTTTCAAAAATAAAAGAATCTACACAGTGTTGGTTTGGTGCAGGGTTCTTGCTTTCTTAGTCGTAAGTGCTATGCAACTATGTTTTCCTCTCTAGTTATAATGCTGAAGTTAGTTTTTCCATTCTTCAGCAACTATGCTTTCTTAATGCTTTATGCTATGTTTCTTCCTGAATTATTGCTCTGTGTGTCATCTCACAGGCATCTCAGTTTTTGCGTATCATAACATTCTATTCGACTCAGCTTCCTGGTCCTAATTATCATTGTCGCGAGGTATGTTATCGCCTGATGTTTCCTCTGGTGTTTGTGAGAACTTATTTGGTGAAGTCTCTGTTATCATTATGCTTAATTCTGGACTGCTTTGCAAAATTTCTCTGATGTCATGGTGTATACACAGGGATCCAAACTTGCCAGGCTTCCTCATCCAGACAATATGCTCGAGGTCCTTCTAATTAACTGTGAGTTCCCCTCTTGTACAAGCATTGTATTTATTGTCTATGATTATCTGGCGTCACTAGGAATCTTCTATCTGCAGTTCCTCGTGGAGTGCTTTACGGATGTGGTGATCTTATATTTTCTTCTCACATGATCTTCTCACTGGTATTTGTGAGGACCTATCAGAAATATGGATCTAATAGGTAATCTAAACATGTTTTCTCCCTTTTAAATGTAAGTTAGCTATCTAGATTGCCGATTAGTCACCTGAAAAACTTTATGGTATGCATGATTCTAGCTACGACACATAGCTCTTTTTTTCCCCTGGATCATCTTTTGGCACGGTGCTCTCTGTAAATAATACCTTGTTTGAGAGCTTCAACTGTCTCAATGAATATTGCTGAGATGCCTTATGCATTCAGGATCCTTTGATGTGAATGAAGCTGGTCTGAAATCTGGGGTGGATATGTTCTATAATGGTTGATTTATCAGAGTATATTGTGATCCTGCGAGCAGCAAAGTCATAGCTATGTAGATTGCTAATAACCCTTATCATGTAAAAAGAGGACCATTTGAAAAATTGTGTGCAAGGAAGAAACAAAAGAACCAGAAATGATCGTTGCAGCTTTACTGCTGGAGTTATCGTGGTGACTTTGTATATGGTGTTCTGTTGTATTTTCCTTTCTTCGTTTTTTTTTATAGTCTAATAACTGTTTGTGTCCAAAGATTGATTAAACAGCTAGGGTGGCTGGTAGCCGTGATGCAGAGCTGCTTGATAATAGCATCGCGTAAGCATTACACAGTAGACATTGTTGTTGCTTGGTAAAGTCCATGGCCACTATCTTTTTACTTGTATCTTATTTACATCTTGTAAACTTCTTGTGTGATGTCATCTAATTTTTTCCTGCAGGTATACTGTGAACCTTGTGGTGTTCTTCGTAGAGAAAAGTCTTCCAGGTTAGCATTTCATCGATTTTTTCCGCATGCCAAACTCTAAATATTTCACTTGTCCACTAGACCGAGTCTGTTTGACTAAGTTGATTGGGAGATGATATCCTTTTAGCAACTTTGGAATTGGATGTACCACGAGCAACTTATTAAGTCTAACTTCTAAGTAGTCGGTTGAACTCTGACATGCGACATTGTTGCATCTATTGGAACAACTTGCATCTATTGGAACAACTTGCATCTATTGTTGCATCCATTGCTGCCTGAACAATGGCCGATGTGACAATCAACCCCACCATTTTTCGAAATGATGTAGCCATTCTAGTTGTCTGAAGCTAATGATCTGATATATTTTTGTTGCTGCAGAAATGCCGGACCAAACTACTGGAATGCTGTCTTTGTTACCATTGAGTATGAAAGGTAAAGATGGGAAGATGAAGGAAGAAAATCAAAAACTTCTGAATGGAACCACTGGGGATGCTCCCGATCGGGTATTGCACTCTACCAGCCTTTCTTTTTCTATATATGTAAATGCGCACTTCCAGAGTCGTCCTCTATAGAACAGTACCATCACTAGTCTCTTTGACTACTGTTTAATACAAATAGGCTAATTATATGCTTCCTTCTGTGCTTCATACTCTTGACTCTGGACCTGTTGAGAATTAAGCTGACAGGCTGGTTATTGGGCGAAGGTTGAAATGTGTTATTAAATGGTCGAAGTGTCATAATTGGCATTACTACAAATTAAATGTTCTAATTCGGCTCTTCTCAGAAGCTTAGGATTACATCCATTGATAAAAGACATAATTACTCTGAAAAAGAAAGATATGAGTGTTTACTTCAGAAAATAGATTATACATTTGAATCTGAACAACGAACTTGTTTCTTTCTTCTATTCTTCAGAGGCAAAGGACGCAGATCAATGGTAAAGTTATGGAGAACGGCCATGCAGATGGAGTGTTGATGAATGGCGCATAGATGTTTGGTTGCGGCATGCAGCTTAACCTTAGCGTAGCTTTGTCGAGCTTGCGTTATTTTGTTTCAGAAATGGTAAATACACCATGATAATGGAAATTTTGGTCGATTATTCTCACATGCAAGACCTACATTGTTCCTACATCGAGATAGAAGTGTCCTAGTTGACGAGCTCAGATATGCACCGGGCGAAACCTTGGTACCTTGAACTATTGCGAAGATCTCTGGTCATGATACTTGTGATCTCGCTCGTGTTTTCTTGCATCATCCATCAGTGAAGAGGCTGATTTCAAAGAAGGAACTCACTCATTTCCCTTTTCCTCATTCTAAGTATGAACTTTGTGATGTGTACCATACAACAAATCTACAAAACAAAGCTCCTCTACAGGAGGAACGAAGATATGGTGTAACAATTAACAGCAAACAATTACAATTGATTTCTATTGCTTTCACATTAAACCAGTTCCATGAGCAGAGGATCCCCAGCTGCCATTACCCGAACAAGTCTTATGAACTCCTGCTCGCTTGACACACTCCATGGATATACTGCAGGAACTTGCGCAGAATACAGTGTTGAAGAGTTCTTTGGGGGCGATGTTTCCTCATACACCATTGTGCTTAGAACTGGGTCAAAGTTCTTGGGTGAATCCAAGGCCAGAAAGCTCATTGGTATAGCGACCTTGTAATGCATCTCCATGTCACCAATCAAAGCAACCACTTCAGTGAAGTCGTCAATAAATCTCCTGGGCACATAAAAGATCTCAGAACTGCAGATAACTAGGTCCAGTTTGTTCTTTGATGTTTCCTTGAAGCTGACTTGGAAATGAACCGGCAGCGTGCCAACAACTTTGGTCACCATGCCGGCTTGTTTTCCATACCAGTCTCTGCTGCTTTTGACTGAAACGGTGGTCCAGGACTTCGGAACCTGATGTTAGCACAAGAGGGTGCATAGAGTTAAAATACAAGCAAAAATGGGCATCCCAACGGCAAATGGCTAAAGAATACTGCACGATTTAAAAGCACTCTAACGAGGAAGCAACCAATGGAAGAAACTTAGTTTAAAATGACTGAGCCGTTCACTTGTTTTGGGAAAGTTGAACATCTTGAGCTTTGACAAAAGTTAAACAAACGAGTCTGCCATATCAGTGCATAGTTAGTAAGAACACTGATTCGGCAGTCATCACCAGCACCACCACAACCAAGGACCAATACTCTTCAACGTTATCATCATCACTAAATATTAATTCTCCATCATCATTACAAGCTAGATCTAAGAGTCGATGGGATAATATTGGACAAGCAAATCATCTTTCTTCATCTTGTATCAGGTAGGCATCCATTCTAGTGGGTCGTAACATAGTCCTGCCTTTTGACATAACCCAGGTTTTCTTCGATTCCTTCTGCTAACAATCGTTTTTCATGGCCAATATGGAACCTACCAATTCTAACTCAAATGACATCCTCCATTCTTCTGTTCAGTCAAGATAATTCCCATCCCGAACAAAATTTACACTGATTTGTCCTTTTGAGTCACTTCTCCAATGCACCTAATAATTCTCAACTGACGTCTTGCTCCCACTAATTCAGTAACGTAGAGTTGTAGACACAGATTCGACCGATGCATAAATCACTCAATATGTATAAATGTGAAGTTTTGTCCAAATCCCTTCCGTCTCTTTCTTTCATCTACATGTCCTTTCATGAATTTGGCATTCATAGAACAGGTATTTAAGGGGAAAAGAAACTAAACAAATAGTATACCTTGTCAGTGATCCAAAGCTTAGTTTTGTCTGCCTGCAGCAAATTCCAGTAATTGAGAACAGTGTAGTCTTGAAGAAAAAGAAATCCCTCCGCACTCGTATATCTGTTGAATATCTTAGGAAGTTGCCTGTAAATGAATAATTTAATGTGAGAATTTGAGATAAGCAAAGAAACAAGAGTGGCGATATAGTAGGACAGAGATGTAAGATAGTCACAATTATTAAAAGAGAATAATAAGCAATTCTTGTATTAACTTTTCTTCAAAATCAAGAAAGAAGCTCTCCTGACAAAATCAGAAACATAAAAACCGCATTTCAAGATGGGGAAGAATGGTGTCGTACCCATGACGCCAGATATGGTTTCTTTGGGGCTGCTATATATTACAAGTACAGGAGATCCTGTACGTTATTTTAGGCCTTGCAACACATACACATTAACTTCAAGAAACAACATATATGCATCACCTAGGTGGCGACAAGTACCCCTACCCCCTGCGCCGTTCCAGAATATTCACATGTTTGAGAATTTTAGGCTTTGTTGTATTTAATACAGCCCTAAGCTTAAATTACTTGGAAAAAATAAAATCAATATTGAAGTCCCAAAGATTACATTTTTCTCATCAACACAATAATTTATTCTGAAGAAAGATCTACGATACTGTCCCTAATGGTATAGTAACTAGAAAGCTGAAGTCTGCCGGAAGCCTTGCTAAACCAAATACACACGAACTAAATCTCTAACCCAAAAGTATTGAAAATATATTATTCGTTTTTAGGTCAATATGGAAAAGATATTTTAAAGAGAAAGAAATGATTAGGAAGAAAAGAAACCTATTTAAGAAGGAAAAAGATATTGAAAACTTAACAAGTCTCTTTAATACAAGGTCCCCAGCAAATAGTAGAAACTGAAAAATCATCTCTCCATTCATCTTTTTATAAATCAATCCCCCCCCCCCCAAAATCTTCATCAAGAGTAAAGGCCGTCTTCTGGGTGCTTCATTTAGATTATGTTTAGGGCAGTCTTTCTCGGCTTTCGTCTCCAGATGAGTGAAGCAGGTTTAATGGCTTAGAGTACTGAAACTTATACCTTGCTGATGCAGAAATGATCCACAAGGCCTAAGGAAAAGAAGAATCAAGTTGAGAGCAATGAGCTATGGTTTTGGCATTCAGGTATGTTACGTTTGTCAATGTCTTCTAAAGAAACCTATAGTGTGTATTTTCCGATTCACTCAACTATGTCGGGGAATCACCAAGACTACATTATTAAAGCTATAAATTCCAAGAGGACAATTTCCGAACAACAAGGCAAATTGGAATAGATCAAATCTTCCAAATTTGGCATAGGGATTTTTCTTTCAGTGCTCTCAAAGTACTATAGCTTATCATAAGTAGATAGATCAGTCCATATCATGCACCAGACAAGCACTAATAGGCCCGGCATATCAACCCATAACTACTGAATGACGATAACAGAAAGTATCAAACGAGTAAAGATCTCCATAGGCGCCATTTAAAAAGGTTTCAGTTCCACTCTTCCTGTGCGAACCATTAGGATTCAACATATCTTGTGTTGGAGCAGCATGAGTACAACTGACTAGAATAGAGGTTTTCAACCGCATGGTACTATGGAACAGGAAAGAGGTATCCAACCGCACAAGTCTGGTTAGCTGGACTCACAGGTTTAGATTATAACTGTGCTCAAGCAGCAGTTCAATTGAATTTATAGACAAAACAAAATAAGTAACAGGCAAGACCATTACTCACTTGTATATGTAGTCCAACTGGCCCTGATCAACAGCAAGATCATCGTTCTTTTGCTCTGACAAAATTATGACGGTCTTGAATATCCGCCCATATAGCAAGCGCCATTCCAGAGCAGTACGTTCCACAGGGCCACTACAAAACATAATGAGCACTACATTCCCGAAGTACTTTCGCCATCTAATCAGATTCCCGATTTCATAATTCACTGTTCCTGTTTCCTCCACCCCAAGATGCATGGAGGGCAGCTTTTGAGGGACAAAGTGCTTCCTATCCCCAAGACCAATTGCTGCTCGAGGGCGATCAAACTCGAGAGACATCAACCTTGGTTGTTGGTACCCAACAGCTAACAAATCCTGAAGCCAAGCAGCAGTGAACTTTACATCATTCTCGGTCCAAAATCTTTCTTCTGCCATCACATAGCTAAGTTCCAAAATTTTTTCACACAACCTATTCTTGGTTGATCTCCACGACACCAAGAACTTGATCAGTCTACCGACATTGACATGAAGATCTTTCTCCTCTGAGAAAGGGTATGATTCTATTCTATCACGTCTATAAACAGTTGGAGGATAAACCACAACATGACCACCTATTTCCCACAAAAGCCTCTGTCCCCAAAAACCCCTCAGCACATCAGAGGACATGGAACTGACAGAAACAGGGAGCATCAAAGCCCAAAAGGCAGAAGAATGATAAAGCGTATTGAATGAATTAACAGGCACCATGACGCCTTGCGGCAATGCAAATTTAGGGGCACGCTCGTCGAATCTGATATCAAAGGCCTCCAACTCTGATTTCCTTGTGAAATAGAAGACCGAGTCAACATCCGGAAGACCATTTGAAATCCCTTGCTGGATGAATTGCTTCCCACTATAGATCTCAGTGTAATACTCCTCGTGGGATACTTCACCCACATTCTCCAGTGGCAAACCCCTAGGCCAAACTGATCTCTGCCCAAAATGTATGTACGGATTAACAACGGTCCTATTTTCATTTTCATGACTGTATTGTAATAAGATCTCCTGCCTAGCCTGCTCTCCTACCAATTCCACATCAAAATGCTTCCCCAAATCCCCATCAATTACATCCCCCCTATCATCAGCATCAAAGATCTTCATTGCACCATGCTGGATAGCAAACAAGTACCCAACACTCTTCCTAATGTAAGAATCATAAGGCAGATACTCCAGCACCCGAAAACCCAACTTTGCTTGCGTCTCCAGCGAAAGATAAATCACACCCTTGAGCTCCCAATCCGCCGGTGTCCTCGAATTCCCGATCGCCAGGACCTGCCATCCCTTGATCTTTACCATCCCACGAAGCGAATCACTAGGATAATCCGAAACAGACACGACAATCCACCTCTCTGATCTGAAATCCCCATACGGCGTCACCTGATCCTTGATGCGTTCAATCGATTTCCAATCAATCTTCGGATACTCAACCGACTCTATCTGCTGCGCCTGGGACTGAAAACACAGGAGAGCAGCGGATTCACCCACATTGCGAAGGAAGAAAAGGGCAGCTACCGTCACCACCAGAAGCAAAATCGCCACAATTCTATACCAATTCTCAGATACCCATGTCGAGCGATCGAGATTCTTTGCCGGTTTCAACCGATTCGGGTGCAATGGAGCAAGGGTTCTCAGCTTAGAGTTTGTAGACTTTGACCCATTTGGAGATTTCTCCGGCAATGACTGCTCTTGCACCAACATTTCCGATCAAACCCAAATCCCAAAATACATGCCCCAATCCCCAAATCCCCCAATTCCCAAATGCCTAAATTCCTAATTCCTCAAATGCCCAAATCAACAAATCCCTAAAACCACAAATCACTAAATCCCCGAATGCCCAAATCTGAAACCTTTACCTCCTCATAGTCTGGCCTTCACCTTCTAGTTCCACATTTTTCTTCAGCTCAGCAGTTCAAATCCCAAGCATTGCAAGCTCAAAGAGCCCAAATCAAATCTGGCAAGGATAGAAAAAGACTTTGAATGAAAAGGGTACTCCAAGAGGGGAATCGTGAAATGCAATTTTGCTTGAATGCGAAGCAGCAACTACTAGGGGCAAAAAGGGGTCGCTGAAGGGTTTGTTGGTTGAGTGTGTGGGGCTAGATGTGCATTGTCGTCAACAGTTGATGATGGAAAAATGAATGGTTTTTTGGCTTTTCGGATTCGATTCGTATAAAGATGCTTTAATTAAATGTGATTAAATTGAATTGGGCGTTTACGAAATGGGATTTTCGAGTAGTTTGATTAGGGTTCTGTGGGTGTTGATGATGGAGATGATGTGATGGCCGGTGAGAATGGTGGGATTTGGGTTGTTGGCTCGTGAACTTCACACAGCTGGTTTCTTCTTCAACCCCATTTGAGTTGTTCACTCACACTGTAATGTGCTGAGTTCATGATGGTGTCGTAATTAACAGAACAGCAAGAAAATGCACATACCTGTATAATTCTGTAAAATGATATAAATAAATTATTTTATAATGTTTTAAAATATAAAAACTTTGCTTTTCGACGTTGAAGTTCAAATCATAAAATTAGAAGGGAAACAATTTAAAACAGCTCTACCCAACAGCATCAATATATTGTTGAAATGGTTCAAAAATAATGATTGATGTTAAGAATAGTTACTCAACTAGTTAATTGGATCAATGAACCCTATGAGAAGAGAATCTTTTATATTAAAAACAACGTGCCTTATAAGGGAAACTTCATATTTTAATGTATAATGAGAATTACGAAGAATTTCAAATCATGATATTAGGATCATGTCAATGTATAAAAAGATTGGATTAGATATAACAAAGAAATAAATGAACCAAGAATAAGGACATAAAGATCTGTAAGACTTCCTCACAAAATGGAGCGCACCAGACGCTCAAAAGTTCCATAGCAATCGGAAAATGAAAGCAAACAGAAGATGCTACATTCTACTACACAAGATAATATTCACCTAAATTACTGTACAACTTAATACAACACAAAAGTGTATACAGTATAAACAGAAGCATATTAACCTTCCAGTCTCCATACTTACAGTTGTCCCATTTCTCTATGTATGTTTACATGCTCCATGCACTAATGTGCATTGAAGCTGTTCTCGTGAGCTTCAGATCCTCACTATACCCCGACGAACCATGGTAGTTGCCAGAACTCGACAAACTTGAGGGGTAAAGAATGAACGAATCAAATGTGTATATGTCATATACAAACGCTTCAATCTCAACTGAACTAGAACCATAAACCAATCAATCTCCGATTTGTGGCTTGAGCACCAGTATTGTTGTGATCAGGACACAATCTCACCTTACTCCTGAGCGATCAATCATAAAGAGGATTCATGCTAGCGACTATTTTATGTGTGTATACTGTATAGCTCGAAAGTGCCATCTTCGCCAGATGCAGGATTAACAACCTGCAGCTTTTAGGAAGTTATCATATGGGCTCGCTGCTGGCAGCTTGAAAAAGTTAGGCTGATATTGGTACTCGGCTGCGCACAGCATTGGCATTGGAGTAACCGCTAGCTTGTAGACGTGCGGCATGAAGTTCTCATCTGCGAACGGATTCCCTCCCTGCATTTTAGATACATTTTAGAATCCAACTCCTCAAACAAATCCCACCAAGAAAAATGTCCAGCACAATAGGTTTCAACACCCATCAATCATTTCCTAGAGCTGAGTTTCAAGTCCTTCTGGACGCAGCAATGTTTAATATTTGAGTGATCTGTTATACTCTTGCATGCAGCATGCATATTGTCATTTTAGGGAAAATAACATTAAACCCTCCTACGTTTCGACAGTTACAGATGATTAGAATTTATAAAATATGTAGATGACCCCCTATTAACTCCTTTAATGATGTTTTGTATCAAAATAATGCGATTTGTTTTCAAAATTACACAAGAATATACAAATGACCCCTTATAAACTTCTTTTAACGGAGTTTCGTATCAGAAAAATGCGATTTTTTTTTTTTAAGATAGAGGGGTTAAATGCTTAATTTTAAACTTGATAAAAGTCATTTGTCACAGCTCAATATTTTAGGAGGGTTAAATGTAATTTTTTTTTGGGGGGGGGGGGGGGGGGGGTTTGTCTCTTATCTCAAGCGTTGTTTACCTTGCTGGAGAAAAAATGTTCAAAGTATAGAGCCTGCATATTCACGGCTAGAAATCACAGAATATGCCTTCTTGTACCTTTTGAGGAGCAACCACTGCATCGCTTTTAGGAGGTTCGTTTGTCTCGACATTGCAAAGTAGTGGAGGGAAGCTCATCAAGCTATCCTGCCTCTGAGCAAGTACCAAATTCGACATCTTCTGCTTCTTACCCATTGAGAGTGCCTCACAGTGATTTGCCATTTCTCTATAAGGCACATCAGGTGCTGTTGAGATGGAAAATCTTCCAACTTGGTGTGCAGTATCCAAGACCTTCATCCGAGAAAACATAAAGATATGAGAAGGAACTTCCTAGATTCACATTTTGCATTTTGAAAATTAGTAATCATTTGCATCAGATAAAATCACAGGAATGAGAGACAAATATATCAGGAGTAGCAAGAAATAATTGGCATCCAAACATCAACATACTGATTCAAGAAGTTGGTTGACGCTCAAAAGACTGGGAGTATCCATGATCAACTGCATCTCCTGCTTGGGTTGACTATTGAGTGAATCGGCTAAATCATCGTCATCTATTGAAAAGATTGAGGCAGGCTGAAGCAATGCAAACGAAAAAAAGAAGTTAGTCCTCTGCCTCCGGCCGGCAAGTAATATACAATTTTAGCTGATTCTAAGGGCGGTCACCTCATCATGAACTCTATCTTTCGAATCAAAGTGATATATTTTGCTCGGAGAATCAGCAAATAAATGCGCTCCCAGAGGACATACATCGTCGGGTAAGAATTCACTAAGCAACTGGTCCTTCACGGTACTCTGTTCACTCTGCAGAAAACCAAATAGAAAGTTCACAACGCTCTGATGAGATCAAAGATAGATGAGACAAAGCAGATTTGATCACTTGAACAACTAAAGTTTATGCAGCAAAAAAAGAGAGCGAGGGTAAAAACAAACTCCAGAGAGAACGTACCTCCGACAAGTTCTCCAAACTCTTTAAGATTGCCGAGACATAGGATTCCCTCGTCTGGTCCCCAGTGATTTCTATTCCTGAAAAAAACTTCAAAGCAAAACTATCATCCTCCTTGGATCCGAAGGCAATAGAGGAATCAGACTTTTTTCTAGTAGCCTGTAGCTTGCTGTCGCCAACCAGACACAAGAAAGGATCAACCTGGCATAAGATTAAATCGTGAATTGCAAGGAAAGTTATGCAAGGGAAATGATACGAACGGAAATAATAATCGCATGTCTTTAGCAGGGAAATACTACTTTTGTTACAGGAGGCATACCATCTTGTTGTTGAGCATTGCCTTAGCACAGGAAACAAGAGGAAGAATGTTGTATGCCTTAGACGAAAATATAACCATTGAAGTAGACAATGTGAAGAGAGACCGTCGATGAGATGGTGGTAATGGCCCTGCATGGTAACAATAGAATCAGACTTCAAAATCTATCCCAATTCCCAGAACCTCATTCCTCAAGCAAATGACTAGGTATAAGACGTGTAAAAATCCAGTCATCTACTTGAGCTACATTCTTTAAAAATTAAAACTGATCCATGGTATGAACAACTTGATCAGTCCATGGAATAATTTGAAGCATCAGTTGAAACAAATTGGATATACATGAATAAGTAACCATTTGTGTACCACCAGTTACTCTAAGTTGTAGCAGGCCACAAGCAATATGCACGTCCTAGTGACACGCTTTCTACAAAGATCAACTAGATTATATTATACTCCTTCCCTCCAAAAATATTTGCAACAAAATACACCTAGTAGTTTAATTTGTGACGATCAAACATTATTTTTTTGCGAAATTATTGTGAAACACTAATGATAGATTAAATTATGAACTTTAACACTGAGTCAAAAAAATAATTTTCTAACATCGTTCAAAACTAGAACGAAACATCTCGAAGTGCGTGCCGTTGCAAAAATTATGAAATGAAGGCAGTAAGAAATAGGGGAAAAAGTAAAAAGTAAAATCAGCTCGGTTTACTCAAGTGAGACGGTGACTGAAAACACTACGTAGTATGTTAGGCCAAGTTACCTAAATTTATTTGTGGCTTAACTTACACATACGCTTCCTACCAACCATACTCCAGTGGTATCACAGACTAGATATGTAGAGTCTTGTAGACATCAATGAGGGACTTTGAGAACTCGGTAACAAAGCTTCTCCTTCATTGAAGAGGGCTATTTCATTTAGAAGATTAGTGAGTCTCATCAGTGACGAATCCTTGAAACTTGGTAACAGCTAGGTGCACCAGTTCTATTAGGCCACTCTTTTGGCCAGTAGGTGCACCAGATAGGGTTTCTAAAAATAAGAAAAGTACAATAATGTCATTGGCGAGAATCACTAAATCAGATCGATCCTCCATTCTCATGCAAGCATCGTTTGCATAAAAAAAGTATGAACATTTACCCAACACCATTCACAAAGAAGAAACTGGAAAGTTAAAGGGGTGAATGGATACCTCCTTCTGCAAGAGAAATACTTCTCAGAGAAAACGCCAGCTGAAAACTACGAACTAGTGCCTCAGTACTAGAATTCTGCAAGGAGAAAAAACGATTTCAGCAAAGTTAGACAAGAGTGAGAGCGTCAAGAATTCAAAAGCAAAAGACAAACATGTCCGCGATGGATCAAAACCATTAAGCACCACCAATGTCAGAACTTCATAGAACAACTTGATTTAAAAAAAAAAAAAAAAAAACTCGATTGTAAGGAAATCTACTAAAAAGTGTTTCTCCAATGACAAGTACTCGTTCATGTGGAAGAAATATTTCCTCAAGTAAAATAGTCATACTTTTGACATGGGGTTGTTTCCCTCTGTTTTGAAAATGTCAAAACTATACCAAAGCAGTTCCTCACACAGCCATAGTTGTTCTGCGAAATACTTCCGAACGATAAAAGGATTGACCACTGAACTTCATCACCTCATTTCTCAAGGATCTAGCATATTAATTAAATGAGAAAGTTCACTAACAGAAAGAAAGCAACAAGCACAATATCAAAAACATGCAAAGAGATACTACCTTGGCTCTAGCGAACAACAGCACAAGACTGTATGTATGAGCTATAGCTTCATAGTTATCAGGCTTATTCTCACAGGAAATGGACTGTGCCCAAATTGATGAAAGCAGAAGAATGATCTGCCTACTACTCAACCGTAGAGTAACTACCTCCTGTTTTTCATCACATAAAAAGTGGAGAAAAATAATTATTAGGATGCCAAAATATTTTCTTGACCAATCACAGGGCTAACTAAGAATGCAGAAAAGCCTCCTGGTTAATCCGGAAACTCATTTGCACTCAATAGTGAAAGGTGAGGCTGTACCGCTTCCTTGTTGAAGTTGCTTTGAGAAGCTTCCTCTCTTGGAAAAGATGCCGAATTCCGTGTACTATATACCCGACTGTAAGATGATCTTATTCTACTTAAAACCCCAACATTATCAGGTTTAGCTTCCATCTCGGGATAGATGCTGTTTTTGCTTTCAGTTGCAAGGCCATCTCTATTTGTCGACCTTTCCTTCTTCAACTTCTCAAAAAGGGCAGCAGAGGAAGAGAACACAGAGACGGTCCTTGAGAGCGACCTTGGAAGATCGGCCTTCTTGATACCGGAAGTCACTGGATTCTGTCGAGGAGCAACAGAAGATGGAACAAGAACTACGGAAAAGACACGGTGTGCTCCAATCCGTGTTTCATGATCTGGATGGACCATTGCTGGGAGTAATTGGTGAAACAAAGCCTCAGGAAATGCCTATGAAACACAATGACACAATATCAGAAGCAACATAATCAATCACCACATGAGCAAACAAGGAACGAGAAATAATTTCAATACTCAAAGAAAGAGGTTAGTGCCTTGTTCTGATATGAAAGGTTGGGCAATGAAGCCACAATTTGAGCAGTACGATAGACAGCGGTAATTGTAGTTCTCGCAATGACACTGATGTTTGAATTGTTTTCCATCGTAACGGCCATGACATCAAGAATAGGGCCAGCATCCCCAACCTGTTCCATTTGTAGCAGCTCGATTAAAGCAATTTCAAGTTTGTACAAAGTGTGTAGCTGCTTAGGAAGCAGTTAATTCTAAACTTCAGAGGCATTCCACCATTAGGTAATTTGAAATCAAAAAGAAAGAAAGAAAAAGAGATGGTAGTCATCAAGCGCTGCTAAAATCATCAGTAATTTATACAAATGCACATAATACGTGTATGTGAGAGAGATGCTAAACTGAATATACCTTCTTAGCTAACTCGACAAGACACTCATCTACTACTTCTTGAAATCTCCTATTCCAGTTTATTGTATCAGCACCAAGGTCTGCATCATCCAGAGCCAGGTGTATGCTTTTACGAAAATGCCTTATAATGTCACTGACGGCACCAAGTAGTGCGACGGATGGCTCGACTTTTGCATGCCTAGCAAGAGAGGTTGTGACCTCAATGATGTCCAGTTGCATGTCAGGTTGCTTGAGAACATTCTTATGATCAAGATGCTTTATAAGTACGGACAGCAAAAAGTGTGTATTGTCCCCTGTGGTGAGACAACATATTTAACCAAATTAACACAGAAAGTTGAACCAAAAGGGGAAAACAGTGTATCGGAATGTAAGGTAAGACACTATCTATGATTTATTTCCTCTCATATCTCTCTTTAAAGGAGAACCTTTGCACCGAGGAAGTAAACTGCAAAAAAATGGAGTGAGGGATTGGACTCAGTATACCAGGTTTATCGCTTAAAGTGAGTCATGGACAAGGAATTTGCATCTGGCTTTATCTTACGAAACACGTGACTGTTTCAACGTAACTGAGAACCAAACTCTTGAACAATTTCTTACATAATATCTGATGGTTCAAACTCCTATTATTAGTTGAATGGAAAAGATATTTTACCACAATCTTCCATAACAGATTGCATGTCCTTTAGAACAGGTAATGCAAGGCCAAATTTGAAGGACCATAGCCTTCCGTTATCAAAATAACGGAACAAACATTCCAGAATTCGCCTTGTAGTTGTGGCTTCCTTGCCTAGCTTAGCCATGTTGTTCAGGCATATTCTGGACCAAAAGCCAGGATTCTTGGCATCTTCTCTGCACAGAAGGGAACATTTTACTAGGGACGTCATGATTAACCAAAAGACTAACTCTAATTCAAAGTTTTGACTTTTCAAAGACTTACTGCGACAACAACGATACATTTAACTCGCCCTTGCTATTTACAATAACTCTCCAAGACGGAAGCCTAGCCACATCTGTTGAAGGGCTGTTAACCTCATTATTGGCCACTTCCTTCACCCACATATCTTGTGAGCCTTGTATATCCTCATCCTCATCTCCATAATTTTCAAGGACAACTGAAACAACCTGCTTACAGTGATGAGATGACCAAATTAAGAACGGCCCATTAGCAACTTGACTAGATAAGAGCTTGCAAGAAATCTCTGAAAGATAATAGAACCAGAATGGCTCAATGGACTAACATTATCGAATTCAGAGGAAAGACGAGAATGTTCACTCATGAGCCAGACCTATCAAAGGGGAAAGAGAACAAATTACTAAATAAATACCAATCCAGGGAAAGTTTCACAAATTGTAAAGCAGAAACTGCTACATCTTAAGATGCATAGATGAAAATAAAATATGACATAGGTCTGATTAGATACCTGCTTGAATACCAAAATGATGTATGAATGGGTAAGGCAATGCAGATGGAATGATTAGAAGACACAAATATGACAACTGCGGGATGTACAATTACCATTGAAGAAAGTGCTTGGAGCCCAGCGGCACGAAGGTGCACTGCTCTTTCATTGTCCCCAACTTCTTGAGCTAGCTGACATAGTTTTGGAATAAAGTCTTCTAGGTTGAACATATATGTCCCATCCCTCTGAAGTCATCAAAGACAAGGAGCTATGAACAAAATTGTCATTTTAAAAAATAGGATTTCAAATATGGCTTCCAGAAAAAGAAAATGCTACATCTGCATAGAGAAGAAAAAGAAATATTGAGATATATTACCTGATTATTTACAAAATCAAAAAGAGTCATGCATCCTATAACTCGCATTTCATCCTGTCCTGTTTGATCCAGCAAAGTATGTACAAGGCTTAGCAAGCTGCTCGCCAGCAAAGGCCTGTGACATGCATACAATCAAACTATACGGTAGACTAAGAGTACATGAAAGGTGGTCAAGACTTATCTACAAAAATGGACCAAGACACATATATAAAAATAGACCAAAACGTACAACATAGATATTGCAGTGAAGTTTCTAGCTTCACAGTTATCTAATAAAGGACAATGATAGGAAGAATCAGCATATACCCAAAATATCAGTTTTCAGTTCTTACAGAGACCAGACAAAAAGGACAGGAAAGAACAATCAGGTCATTGAACAACTAGAAACTAGGGGGCATACACTTATGAGAAACAGTAAGATGAATGCCGATTACTGGCTGACTGAGACAAAATCAGAACATATCTCTACTCAACAGAAGAGACATGGGAAAATGGCAACTTACATTTGATCCTTACAGGTAATTAACAGCTTCCTGTAGATGCACATGACAACTTTTGCAGAGCGAAAATTTTCTGTTCTTAGTTCCTTGTAACATCTCTGCTCCAGAGTATATGTGATCTGCCAAATAGCATGGAAATCTTAGTCCCATTTGTCACTAATCAACGTGAAGAAAGCACAATTAAAAAGCCGCAAAACCACAATACGTGCATAATTCGTTAGAAGTAAAGCACCTTAGGGATGCGCAAAGGGTTTTTACAAACATATTCGCACAACTTCCCAATCATCCGATCATTTGGTTCACCGTCCTAAGAAAAAGATCTGGTCAATACTCAACTTGAGTAACATCTAATATTCGGTATGAAACTCATAACAAACTACAGCTACATTACAGATCAAAGCATATGCATCAAATAGTACAATTATAATAGGGACACTGTTAGAATCTTACAGGGGACTTAGGGAAAATATCCGCGATCAACTTCTTGTACCTCTTGACCGGTTGCCTGGACCTCGCCCTCATCGAGGGGCAGAAGAAACATAGACTCCCACATACTGGCAACACTTGTCTCGAGATCACACCCGAAACAACACTCATTTTTCTCCTTTTTTTTGCCTTTTTCTTTTACAAACCCAAATGAATATCTACCGTCATCATCATCAACATAAAGCACCCTTTGAAACCCAACCAAAAATATTTCAGCTTTCTTTCCCCTTATTCATCAAATTTCCCAAAACCAAGGGAAAGAAAAGCCCTTTATTTTCAAATGGGTATTTTCAACTTTCCCTTCCCAGCCTACAAAACAACAAAAAACTCCATCATACAACAATCAAATCAAATGGGCAACAAAAGCCCACCAAAATCAATCAACAAAACAACATCATAACCCATTACATGTACTTTGGATCAAAGAATCTTATCTGGGACAAATCAAAAATTGAGAGAAGAAATTCAAAAAAAAAAAAGGCAAAAAAGGGGGAAATGAACAAGAAATTCACCTCAGGATTGATGCGTCAAGGCAAGAACCCAAAGGCTGGAGATTGCCTAAAGGCAATGAAAAATAAAAGAGGACTAATTTTCAGGCATTCTCTCAACCGCGAAAAAATTGTGAGATTCTCTCACCTTTTTTCTTGTTTCTCTTTAATGCCGAAAACGGAACTTTGGGATTTGGATGAAAGAGAATAGAAGAATAATAAAATGATTGGAAAACTGGCATGGTTGCCATGTTGGACTTTCCGTCATTGTTGCAGAGATTGATTTTTATTTATTTATTTATTTTACCGTTGAGCGTTGGAGAGCGTTGGACCGATTAATTTGAAGTTTGGCCCAATGAAAAGTCCGTGTCATGTTGATGCGGTTCATGAAAAAGACACACCAAACAAGACCCAAAACATAAACAAATTTTCAAGGTTGCGGAGAATTTCGAAGAATTCCGAAAAACTATATGATGTTATAAATATAGGGTTTGGTAGAATATTCTAGAAGACTCTAGGGTTAGAGTTCTAGATTATTCCGAGACATGTATATAAAGGGATGTTTGACTCATTTGCCAAACCATGCAATCCATCCCTCGAGAGTTCCCGTGTAAGCATACAAAAATCCGAGAATAATACAAAGTGTTTTCTCTCAAAACTTATTCCGAGTTTCCATTTCTCTTTCCAAGTGCTTACTCAGTCATTTTGACGCGAGAATTAGGCTGAGCTCGAACGAAGGTGTAAGTAACTTGAGTGCCGCATGGGTTGTGAGAATCTAACCCGTGACAGTTGGGTCGATTGACTCGATATAATTGATAGCTTCGATAATTTCGATTGTTATTTTACACTATATCCTTCCATCCTAAATTAGGTATTTCAACCGTTTTGAAAAATAATAATAATAATTTGATCTGATATATATATCGATATAAAATTTAACACGCGAACAACGGCGATCAAATATATTTTTTTATAAATTTATCGTAAAATATCAATGATTACGTATTTCAATATAATACATGTTGCGAGACGATCAAATATGATTTGATATGAAAACAATATTATAAAATAATGTACAATATCTATATATTGTATAATATTTTTATTTTTTATAGTATTGAAATATATATATATAAAAAAATTTTACTTTTTATCTTAACGATACATGAAAATTATTCACATCTCCAAAATTAAAATATATAATTTATATTATCATTATTATTTTATGAAATTTTTTTTAAAAAATAATTTTATTATTTTATAACATAAATTAAAATTTATATCGATAAATATATTAATCAAATGATTATATTTAAATTTGGACCGGAGGAGCGCAATATTTGACTACACAAAGTATTTGCTATGAATCTCATGATGGTATGACCGCACATATTTCAAATGCAAATAACTGTTGCCACAATTACAATGAAACGAACCTTACCAACTACTGCTACAGTTACAGTGAAATGAACCTTACCAACGATATTCCGTACAAAAAATGTTCCATTGTTTTGCGATACATGCGAAGATTTATCTCTAGAAACTTTCTTCGACATAAAATATCTTTTGGGGCTAAAGAAACTCACGTAAACATAATAAATGACATCGTTTATCAAAAATCTTGTTGTATGAAGTTATCATTAACTTTTATGAAACATAAATAACAAAGTTAAAATTATTTAAATGGTTCCATCTTTTTAATTGAAAACAATACAATTGAGCTGCTTAAAATTATCCATAAATAAGATATATCACGACGTATATTTTATTGATGACTCAAAAATTTGGCAAATATAATGTACAAAATCAATGACAAAGTGACAATATTCACAAGAAAACTTGGTAATAAATACTATCTTCATCATAATACTCCCATGAGTATCTTTAACTATCATGGAGATGAAGATAGTATAGAACTCCCAGCATGGCCATGTCCCCCTCAACATTAAGCTGATCAAAGCCAATTGTCTTTCTCTTTTTATCTCAAACGTATTGCAAAAAAAATTTGGCAATATACAAGTAGGCAATCCTACCATTTCATAAAATCAAGTGGGCAATTTCATAAAACACGAATGGTTGCATCTGCACAATATATGTATGACTCCAAACAATTTTGCATCATATCTAGGAGAAACTGAGAAAAAAATGGCTCGATGCAAATTAGTTGTGACACAAGAAAAGATCATCAAAATACGACTACCATGTATAACAATGACAAACAAGAGTTCACAACTCCCTTTTCTGTATTCTCTTCCCTATTACAACAACCACCCAGGTTTTCCGTCCTGGGCAAGGAATGGGATTCTCCTCCCTATTCCTTGTGAACTTGCTTCATGCCCTTGACCATTCCACCAATCCTAGGCACACACTTTTTCTCCTTCACTCCTTGAACGCAAAAGAGAAATGGATTGCGGAATATACACCATCTGATTTGAAAGAGAGACTATCTTGATTCCAAAAGAGCCTATCTCAATCCAGCAAATAGAGTATCTCTGGCTCTAGCTCCTTGAACTACCACCATGATCCTTCTCCACATGCTCAACAAGCGACACAGGATCACGAAATCCCCTGCTACACTTGGGGCATACATCAACACTCACCTTCCTAGCACCCGTTCTATTGGTGCCATTCTCGTGAACTCTCTTGACATGATCCACCAAAGCCGTGACCGAAGAGAACCTTGCATCACACTGCGGGCAAGCTTCATCTCCTGTCCCACTCCTCCCTTGGCCTTCCCTATCTTTACTCTGAACAACTTGAGTGAAGTCAGTACTCAGCTTAGCCATGCTTGCCTCGGCGGATGCTCTAACTGATGAGGCAGCATTGACAAGCCGAGCCCATGTTGATGAAGTGGTCGCTTGACCTTTGCTGTTAGGGTTTGGAGCATCCCTTCTGGTTCTGGTTAGAAAATTTGTGAACAGAAACCCTGATCCAGGCTTTGTGGGGCCAGGGCATTTGTGGTCCGGTCCGAACCGATGCTTTAGACAATGATCAACATTGCAGTCCCTGCACTTGATGCTGTTGGAGAAGGTGAGAAGCTCCCTGCAGCCTGGAACAGGGCATTTCCTCTTCTTTGTCGCTTTCTCATAGTTCGACGGATCACACTCAGTGTTGACATGTGCTTCCCATGTGATGTTGGGGTCTTCTTCGGGGATCAGACGGACTCCTTTGGCACAGAGTGGGCAGACGACAACGGTGACGTCTTGCTTGTTGGCACGTGGACAATTGTGCTGAGAATAGCTTCGATGATCTAGACAGAACACCTGTGGGAATTGGCGAGTAGAATAAGCATGATGGATAGCTACAAAAGGAATATCCTAAATCCAGAAAAATACAAATTATCCAAAACCAGACCGCCACTAAACAATCAAAGAAAATTGTGTTCTGATCCATCCGAATATTAACACCATTAAAATCCGAATCCTTCAATTCAATGACGACTATCTCCAGGTTGTCATTTACATTCCGAACAACAAGGAACTATGATGCTATTGACAACTGTGATAAGTGCGAAAAATACCACATGAAGCGATAAGAATGGATTGCGAAAAATCTCACATGTACAAGCTAAATCTTCTAATCGATAATACGGCCAAAGAAAGAGTTTTAATCTCATTAACTTATTAAGAGAAACCCTCAACGTAGATGACAGGCAAGCCATTGATCAAGATAAAGCAGCCCCCATGAACATTATTTTTACTCAACAAGCAAACACAATCTACGAAAAAACCAGCTAATACCTGTATAAAAATCAAACTACTTCAAAGCCAACATTTCCAACATTATGAAACAGAAATAGATTTCTACTTCGGAATCCTATCAAAGCCTATATCAATCCTGATACACAAACTATGTTCCACAAACTTTCACTATATCCTCCCTGTTTTATACACTTTTCCACTTCGGCACATCGTGCTCTATAAGATACAAGATCATACGTGACTAGAGATCAAGAGTTAATGCTATCCTGTGATCATTTATTCAACGAAAGAAGGCCATCATTGGTATTTGGAACTCGAAGGCATTTTGACAAAGCAATGTGCATATACTGATAATGCATGCAAATCATACTTCTGCTTCTAAAATCACAAGCTCGACCTTTTCGGTACACAACCTTCACAATCCCTAGTAACCAATATGTTCAAACTCATTGAGTCATAAGCAATTGACCAATCAATCCACTGAACAAGAAGCTCAAAAATGGCCAAAATGGAAAAATCATTAAAATCTAAATATAAAACATATCATAAACAGAACATCAAAAAGAAACAAATAGAAACCCATGAACATCGATGAACCAATTCGAACTACAAAACTCGATCAATCAAACACGGAATCAGATCAAAACAATCAACCCGTGAATGAGTCATACCTGGCGGCAGGTATCGCAAGTGAAAGGGAGGAAATCGATCTGCTTACAATCCTCAACGAAGCAATGCTTCCCCAGATTCGGGAATTCGGGTGTTCCCATTTCAAAGGGAATCCCCAAAAAATCCCACCTCTCAAAACCCCACAAACAAAATGGGAAAAGAAAAAACGAACAGATTACTTGGGAGAAAGATTGAGACAATCTGTGAATTTAGGGGGCGGGGGGAGAGGATTTGTTGGGTGCTAGATTTTCGAGGAATCGGATGAGCGGATTATTGGGTTCTTCCTGTTTCCGCGTCGGTGATGGCGGATTGATGGGGGAAAATGGTGTCTCTTCGAAGTCTCCTCTTTGGACTTCCGGTCGCGTATCCATGAAGACTTCGCTGTTTATTCGCAAATACTACTACAACCTTCCTAGGCCCATAATTATTATAACTCCACTTATTTTAAAAGAAAAATTATATAATAATTTCTAAGTGAGTTTTATTTCATATATAATAATATTCAAAATTTTCGAACATATGTTAGTATATTCTTAATGAAAATCACATACAATTTAATACTTATTTTTTAATATAACTAAACTACACCTACAACTTAACCCAACCATTTTCTCTTCAAAAATCATCTAGTTTGACAAAACCCTAATTTTTTCAACTCCCCTCCCACGAAATGCCACGTCATAACCGTTAAACTGCCTTTCCCTCTCTACGTCGTGCCTTTGTCCTCAACCACCCACAACCGTTTCATCTTTTCCCTCAACCAAATTCGATCCCGAAACTGTCCCCATCTAACTCTCTAACATCAAACCTCGTCTCTAAACGAACTCTCTCAATCATTTCTCATCAACAATGATTTCCAAAAATAGAACTGCATCGACTGATCATGAAATACAGGAAACGTACGAAAAAGGATGGGTCTGACGAAGATGACCCAAATCGTAATTAGGTTCATGAGACTCATATCGTAAAACTTGATTCATCAATTCTTCAATGACATGCACTGTATCTTACTGGATTAGCACTATTTTTTGATTGTAGCTCACATAGCAGGACATCGGCGAAGATAAACCAGGCCAAGGCCAAGGCAAAAAAGGAAGTGACAATTTTACAAACAAAGTGCTCTCTTTCCTATTTCAGTGACAAGATGCAAACGTTGAAGAGTGTTGTTTCATCCGCATGTATGGCTAAGCTCAGAACCACTCCCTTTCATCGATTTCTAGACATTCCTTCTCGCCACATTAATATAGCCCGGTTGAAGAGGATTCTGAACTCATTTAATGTCCAACTAACGGCTCAAGGTTAGGGTTTACCAAAATGTAGTTCCACTTACAAAAGAACAAATTTCATTGGTTGTAGGTTTGAGATTGATTGATTTGAATGTGAATTGCCAATCGAGATTGGAAAGCTCAATACTGAAAAAAGATTATTCAATGGGAAGGAAAAAAATACAACAAGGGCCCTTGCTTTTGAGAATTTGTTAGAATTGGATTGATGGGAAGATAAGCATACAGTGGGGGATTTTGTTTGAGTAGTTGTATTATTTCTTTATAACTGTATTTTAATCCCGAGGACAACCTTCTATACCCCTTATTTTTGTTTCTCATATGTTGATAATCTGCATATGATAGGAGAATATGCTTGTGGAGCGGCTGTTTACAAGTCAGTTGTAGATGGCTTCATCAAGTATAAATCATTCAAGCGCGAAATGGCGACAAAAAAGAGGAAGAAAAAAGAGGATGATCAAGAGATACCACATGTATCTCCCTACTTCGAGGGATGTGCGTATGCATTGTTGGTATGAAATCTTAATTTTCTCTCTTTTTAAATTTTGATTTTACATTGTGATTGAGTTATATATGCACTGTAACATTGTTTGATATTCCTTGTAATCTTGTTTGACAGACACTATAATCTTGTTCGACATACACTGTATAGTTGATAGCATTGAATTTGCACTGTTATTGAGTTATATATGCACTGTAATTATGTTAGATATACACTGTAATCTTGTTTGACATTCATTGTATTGTTGCTAACATTGATTCGCATGTAGGCTTAGGTGTACAAGATATTTGAGGGTAACTCTTGAGTCCAACAGAGCATGTTAGAATCCCACAACTGTTTTGTTGGATTGACATCAAGAGTGTAACGATGGACAGCACAAAGAAGTTATTTGCTGAAGTTTACCCACATGAGGTCGTATGTATATTACCAGGCAAAGAAGAGAGGTTGCTCCGGTTGAGTGAAGTTGGACCATCGTCATAACAGGTAAATCTGTCTTATGCATTGACAATGTAGATTCTTATAAACTATATTAAATACATAGATGAACTGCCAATCGAACTGTTGTGAACTGTATGATTCAGAGGATGAAGTAAATGATGATGATGATAATGATGAGAAAAATAGAATAAATGGGGGGAAGAATTCAGAGGAGGAAAAATCACAGCTGGGGGATTGAGAGGGAAAAGATTCTAGTGTTGGAGAGGGAGATGAAGAGGAGGAGGGACACAATGATTCAGAAAGAAGAGATGAAGAGGAAGGAGAAGAGAAAGAAGAGATGAATAATGAATTGGAGAAGGAAGAAGAGAAGGAAGAAGAAGAAAGACAAGAAGAGAAAGGAGAATAGAAAGAAGAAGAGAGACAATAGCATGTAGAGGAACAGAAGAACGAAGAGGAGCTCTTTAGTGGGGGTGAAGTTGTAGGTCATATAGTGGAAGGAGTTGATGCATTCATGCTAACAAAGCGACAATCTTGAAGAATTACACCAAAGAAGCGTGGCGCCAATAAGGCAGAAAAAACGTCGCCCATTAACGTACTATCGTCGTCGCTAGGAAAAAAGTCATTGAGGAAGTTCTCAATCGTTTCAAAGGGAATGTCCAAAGTTTGTGGAATGAAACTCCTTCCAATCAATGATCAAGAGTTAGTGTAGCGTTTTTTCAGCACCTGTGACATGGAGTGAGTTCTGTCTTATTATTATTTTTAAATTGACTTATTCCATTCTTTAAATTGTTATCTCAAATAGTTTGAACTACAATTTATCAAATATAGAACTGCATACTATAGAACTCCTTCCTTTTATTAAATTGTCTGATTGGACTGTTCTAATTTATTACAGAGAAAGACTCTGGCAAAATCCAACCGATGATGGTTATGACTGGTTAGCGGGAAAGGATATTGCCCTCTTATTGAAGAACGAGGCGCTTAGTGCGGATGAGATCAATTGCATAATGTCTGTGGTAATATAGTAGGATACTGAAATAAAGATTTCCATACACTATAATATAGTAGAATGCTTACTGAAATGAAGATTGTCATCCACTGTCCGTATATGGATGCTATACAGGGAATATTTGCATCAATGATAAAGGAGGATGAGAGAAAATGGAGTAGGGACGTCTTGGCTATCAATTTGGAATTGATGGGTAAACATCTTCAAGCCTGGATTAACAAGTGCACCTAGAAGTTCTTCTCTTCTCGACTCGTTCTCATCTCTCTTCATGATCGAGAGAGGTGTCATTGGAGTCTTTTAGTTTTGGATACCCAATCAGAAGAACTAACTCAATACGATTCCAGTCGCATGGGTTGGAAGCGACTGTCAAGTCAAGGGGTAGCTCTTGTTATTTTTCTAGGTTTATGTTATTGTATATCTTATGGAATCTCTGCATCAATATTTTCTTTTTTGTTTCTTTTTTTTATATAAATTACAAGACTAATTTTTAGAGAATTACATCAATATGGTATATGAGATGAAGTATAAAGTGGAGTTGAAACACGATGGAAAGTGTAAACAATAGAAGAATGACATAACTTGTGGAGTTTTTATTTGTTTGTGGCCAGAAACGCTCACGACGAATACTTATGACGAGAGACATCGTTTTTACATTGCTCAAGAAAGAGCTCGATTAGGTTTGAAGCTACTACATCATAAGTTTAAGAGGCCGAGCAATGAATCCTAAAGTGTCATGATTTTGTAGAAACAATTATCGTTGCTAATATTATGAACTACAATTCTATGTAAAGTTAACTGTTATTATGTCATGAACTTTTGATTTGTATCATTTGAATTGTCAAAACAAAAAGTCATGAACTGTATTATACTTTATAATGAATTGCATGAGATCGATTATCATTTCATACACAAATGATGATATATTTTGTCATGAAATATTAATTTGTCATTAATGTTGATATTGCAAACAGATAATGTGATGACGTACAATCATGAATTGGATGATATTTATTTATGAATTGAATGATAAAACATGCATGAACTATACGAATTATATGAAGTTTTGAATCCATGAAGATGCACAGTAAGAGGTTAATGAGAGATAAATTACATGACATCATCTATATTATACTCCAACAATAATGCATTTAATGAGTGTGAAGTTGATAGAGATTCATTCATATTCACTAGATGACATGATAAACATTTGTATGAAGTTGATAAAATTTCACCCAATCGAATATGATGTTAGTTCTTTTATGAAAATTTTACTCCAACGATGCACTGATGTATTTTCAATATAGTTTATAACGAACTGTCTCTAGAGTTCTACATGAATGATAAATATACTGATTGTAAACTGTCAAGGGTGACAATAAGATAAGGACATAATTTTCTTAATATGTTAATAAAAAAATGAAATATTATCATAAAAAATTTGGGCTAAATTTACTCAACTTTTTACTATTCATTTTATATTAAATAATCGCATCCCATCATTATTTTTCTCACTCTTACTCTCACGCTAAAAAAGACAAAAGGGTCATTTATATCAACTTTGACATAATTGATTAATAACTGTGTACGATCAACTTGTTTCACTTATTTTGAGACGGAGAGAATATAACATAGTTGACGTAATAAAACAATTAAAAATATCTTTTGTAGGGAAAATAGAATTTATTTTTAATTACATACAAGCTGTTAGACACCTCTAATGACGAAATTTTTTTAAATTTTTTTTTCTTTAAAAAAGTATTTCTTAATCATTTAATCTTCATCATTTATTATTCTCTAACAGTATTTACTGTTAACATTATATACTCCTTTTTTGTATATATAAGAGGACTATGGGATGTAGCAAAAAAAAAAAACTAACAAAACTACAATCCTCTCATTAACATTAAAAATAACTAGAATATAGATATATTGTATAAATCATATAATAAGTTTTTGAAATTTTTAAGACTTATGATTTTTAATATACTTATTGTTTATTTATACATCAAAAAAGGGTGATTAATAAAGTGGATTTATGACCGATTAAATCAAATAATCAAGAAAACGAAAGCATATTCTCTTTCTTATATATATATATATATATTAGAATTATATTAGAATTGATGATGTTAGTAATTATTTGGATAAAATATTTCGTTTACTTTGTGATGATCAAAGCTCTAATAATAAATTATTAATTTATAATAATTTGACATTTGAATGATCGAGCAAAATAAATTGTTATATTTATATTGTTACGAATTACAGAGCTACGGTAACTGTAATCTCGTATTCCCCATAAATCCAAAATTAATTTCACTAGTTGGATTAATAAAGGAAAACAGCAATTTGTAGGATTAATGGCTCAACCTCTTCAACTCAGCGACGACAGACGAAGGGGCGATCCTGCGCAGCCATAAAAAGGATACTGCAGTTGTGCTGAGGTGAAATTGCTGTTCTTTTGATTCCCACTCTCCCGGCCGGAAAAGCTGATTCCGGAAGGAATCAGGGGTTCATTCCTTCGGCATGGCGCCGGATTGGGACGCTCTGCCAGAGGGAGTGATGATCGAGATCGCCGAACGGGTAGGCTCGTACGACGATTTCAACTATCTGGAGATGGTGAGCCGTCGATGGAGGTCGGCGAGGAGGATGGCCAAGTATGGCGGCAGGTCCCCTCAGGTTCCCTGGTCGTTGCTCTGCGATGACTATTGGTTCGACCAAGTTACCAGCTCCCGTTTCTACTCACTCTCGAAAAACGATGTCGTCCGCACGACCACGTTCCCCTGCGAAATCATGAATCTGTTTTCCTCTCGTGGATGGCTGGTGACGGTCTCCAAGGAAGGCGATATTTCGCTGCTGAACCCCTTGTTGTCCGGAGATCATCATGTTGTTCATCTCCCGGACACAAACTCCTTCGGGTATTTCCACGGTTACTATTATCCTGATAACCCTTGCTTTGAGGTGATGAGATTTGCGTTGTCTTGTAGTCCGACGATGACCTCGGACCTCGGCCCTCATTCGTTCCATGTCATGATCATCGATCAGCATCGTTCTGCGCTCGCTGTTTGGACCCCTGGAGAGAGTGTTTGGACGCCTGTGGTTGCTTGGCATCTCTTGGAAACGTGTAAATTCGATGATGTAGCGTACTGTGGAGGCGATTTTTCGCCATCACTCAGGGGCGTGATCTTGTGGCTTGTAAAGTTAACAGTGGTGTTTGGGAGAGTAGGAGGTGCAAAACTAGGTTGGATGACGACAATGGTGTTGGCAATGGCGAAGAGTCGGTGGAAGAACATGATGATAATTTAAGCGCCTTACTCGAAAAACCTCCCTTTGGCACAGCGTACCTGGTGGTATTCGATGATGATGATGACAAGTTACTACTTGTTGTCATTCGTCGTATTGAGGTTGAGGATGAGAATGGGTACGGGTTTAAAGTTCATGCCTCGTTTGCGGTAATTGAGGTTGATATTAAGAAAGGGGAATTCGCGGAGGTGAAGGACTTGGGGAACAAGACGATATTCTTGGGGTATAATGAGGGATTATGCACTCGTGCATCATCAAGATACGGTTGCAAACCAAACCGCATATATTTCTCAGAAGATACATTTGGCATAACCGATGATGCAGAAGATATGGGCATTTTCAACTTGGCCGATGGTACCGTTGAGCATCCTTACAAAGGAAATTTGCCCTTCGTCAAAATTGATCCATACTTGTGGATTGAGCCCCGAGTTTGATTTTCAACTGTAGCATTTATCATGTTCTAATATTGATCTTCTGTTGTCGCCCTGCATAAATAAAACTAGGCTTCTTAGACCTTGCTAGTATTTCAACCAAATAAGAATTCGAGGCAAATCCTCAGCAGCAGAAGAGTTGTTTGTACAACGTCATGTCTGATACTTGATTTACGTTCTGCCTAGCTGTACTTGATAAAACTTTTAATTTATCCAGCGTGGTTTTATTCCCATTTTCTTCTGGTTTTATGAGCTCTTTCTTGACTCTGGGCATGGGCGATGGTGCGATAGAATTTAAGGACCTGGGACAAAGTCAAAAGTAACTTCGAGCCTTGATGTAACTGGTTTGGTTTTGTTTGGTTTAGGTGAAGTGTTGGTGCGTCTCTTTGTAAGGGATGTTTTGCATGGTGTGATATGTCATTTTATGTTGTCATGGTCTGTGTAGGGTCTCAAGTGACTTAAGAGACGCCAATGTTAGGATCTTATTGGTACGCTTCGTGTCAGTAATGCAATTCATCATAAAAAGGGAAAAGGGAGAAAATGAATCTTTAGGCAACTCAAAAGTTTGGGCCCAAGAGTAGAAAAAATAAGCCTTGAAGTGGATCTTTAGGGAAATAAGTTTCTTACATGCAACAGAGATCAATCTAATAGAGCTGATACTCATACTACATTGACAGAATAACCAACAATAGGAGGAGAACCAACCCAGAACATGGCCAACTCTCCTCACATTATTTCACGATCCTCTCCTCTCAGCTCGCTATCATACATAACCGATTACAAATGCGAAATCGCCTACCGCAATGAAGCACTTGTCCCATACAAATCGACCTGGAAAACATGAAAGACTTCACTTCCAACCCAAGTGGCAAGACGATGAATGGGATGTCAACCGATCATTCTCTCTTCTAGACGGTAAGTTAAACCTGGATGTCAATCACCCATCTGTACATCTCCTCTTCTGGCACTGGAAGGCTGAGGGTCATGAGGCCGGTGGCAGATTCATACTCAAAGCTAGTATCCGTGCCATCGATTGTGCATTTAAGTGGGCACTGGGAAGAGTAGGCGCCAAAGCGGCCAACACCACGGGCTCTAAGGGTTATGATTGCGCTTGGAGCTCGGATGTCACTGAGGGGAGTCGTCAGCTCAGAGGCAACTTCACCATCAAAGAATGCTGCTTGATTGGAGGATTCTTCTTTGACATCAAACTGCTCAACCGCACCCCCAGTGTTGAACATGTCGAGCAGGCCAATGGGCGCAAAAGAAATGCTACTCGTGATTTCCTGCAAATAAGCATTTTCAAGTATACAAAGCAATAGTCAGTCCAGCATAGTCAAGCTGGTTTCAGCTTTGTTTCTTTTGAATTTTTATTTTTTTTAAAATGATGATTATCAAGTTCAAATCCTGATATAATGCAGAAGCCTTAATGAGCTCGTTCTCAACTGCTCATGGTGCAAGGATTACAGCCATAATTTCCTACATCATACAAGGCGATCTCACCTTGAGGGGACACAGATGGAAAACTTCGAACTCAAGAACTTTCAGAGTCACAGGCACGACAGCTTCTTTAGGTAGACGAATTAGCTCACCTGAATTTCATGACAAACATTTCTTAGCATCGTAGTCTCAACCCAAAGAAATTATCAGCACGTTTCAGTCACAATCCCAAAGAATTACCAGATCTGTGACAGTAAACGACCACGTCGCCTCCCCAATTTGGTCCGGCGACTTTAGAAATGATATCGACATCAGCGGCACTGACATTAGTAGTGAGGGTTCCAGGGGATGTGTCGTGGATGCGTGTCGTTTTTGCAATCTTGCACCAGCCGGCACCTTGGCAGTTGAAAACACCAACAACTCCAGAGCATTTGTTGACATTCCATATCTTGAGCAGGCTGCAGCATAGATTGATTGCTCACTACATGAGAGCCGTACTTCAACAGAAAACAAATCATTTAACCAACAAGAATAAGGCGGCCTGAATTAGCACCTCTTTCCATCTCTGGCCGGATCAGAGAACAGACCATCACGAGTAGGTCTTCCAGGGAGCAAAGCACGAAGCACTGACCCATCGGGGAGGACAAGCTTCTTCAAAAGATCGAAATTATGGTTCCCCGGCTTGTCACTACTCAAACAAAAGATTCGGCTCAGTGTAACATGATAACACAGCTTCAAGTTAACAAAATTTTGTCGAGAATAAAATGCTTGATTTCCTTTTACCTGACATAAATTGGGCATCCACCAATAGCACGAGCAGCAGCATGGTAGTCTGCAGCTGGGTGCAAGCTCTGCAATTGAGAAGGCATGATCAATTACTAAATCCTTATGCGATGAAAAGGGATGACTTTACAATGTCTCTACTCTTGTTTTGCATACAAGGTGGATCAAACACAAAGTTTGATTGACATCTGTAGGAACACTTACATGAAACATGTCCCAATCTGGTTGCATGAACTCTCCAAGGAAGACGGAGTTGTATGCCACAGATGATATATGGATGGTATGGGAAGCGGGATCACGAGGGTAGAAATCATCAGAGGCCCTCACAACAGCAGTTTGCTTGGCGTTGTACATGCCATCCGTGTTGTGGCACATACAAGCTATGCAACCATTATCTGGGAAGTTTCGGGCTATGGAGGCTTCCAGGGCCTGATGATAAGCACGGGTAAGGGCAACTCTTCCGCCATGGCCGGCTCCAAGGGTCTCTATAATGTTTTGCACATCAACTTTCACTCCATCTACTCCACATGAAGCCAGGTAGGCATGAAGCTCATTGTAGAAGCTGAAAACTTTCTTTGGATGAACCAAACCAAGACCATGGACTGCGAGGCTGTCCATTACTATGTCTGGTTGATTCCCCATTACACCGGGAGACGAGACAGGGTATGCCAATGCAGTGTCGTAATGCTCCATACCAGCAGCAGCCGGTTTCACTCCTCCCCAATAGCCCGCTAAAGCATGCCATACATAAACGTACCTGAGCAAAAAAGCAGCGGGGACACAGATGAGATAACCAAACAACGGATGGCGGGAAAACTTTAACGGCCGATGAAAGTAGAGAAGTGGATAACTCACTTGACATTATGCTGTTGTTTGGCTTCATCAACTAGAAGCTTCAAGCCAGGTACCGTGTTTTTATTTTCACCCTTCTTGTTCCTTTGGAACTTATGATTCTCTTTAATTCCAATCAATCTGTTTGCAAATCTGTCAAGAAATTCAATTCATAAGTACACATATATTGAACGATTCAGTCCATTATATTATTCGTGGCAGAACACTATATTCTTTCGTAGTTCCTTGAAGAAACGTTCAAAATACTTACTGTGCTCCTTGCACAACAGCATTGCTCTCTCTGATCTCGTTACCAATCTGCTGCCAACCGTCATCTATGATCAGGAAACGTGGTGGCGCTTTCCCCTCTGACAAGCTGCATTTAGTATGAAGTCGAGTAAGTCATCCACTCATTTTAGTATGAAGTCGAGTAAGTCATCCACTCAAAATATTGCAACTACCAAGCTGCATATGCCCCTCTATATATCTGTACCTTTTGAGGCCCTCTTCCACGCCTTCAGCTGTAACATCAGTGTAGAAGGCATCCCAAGTACACCAACCGAACCAATCCACAAAAGACGGTAACTGCAAGACAACCATAGAGAATGGATGTCACTATGACTTACTAGTCATTTGATGTAGCAAATTAGCAGGAAATCCTGGAGCAGCACTATTACCTTTTTCTTCTCTCTATTGACGAAAGTCTGCATGTGTTTTTCAGCAGCCCTGCATCACGAAAACAATTTCAATTCAGCATTCAATGGGGCCAAGAACTAGTTCTCCCAATCCATGCAATGGAACAGGCGAGGTAAGAATTAAGCTAAATACATACTCGACCGCCTGGCTGATAACTTCGAAGGGATTTGTCCCAGCATGCATATACACAAGGTGCAGCCCTTGGTCAGTTTCAACAGCAGTGTCTCCTGCAAAACCAGATCAACACCACAAAAAACAAGTCGAATCGAGTCTTTTGATCTTGATCTTCCCGAATCCTATAAACCCCAACTATTTGATTCATGTGATGTATGATGGATTTGCTCATTTCTCCATGACGACTGTGTTCGCATTAATGACAGCTCCACCCATGCTACACTCAGATATGAGAAACTAGTCTTCAAATTGTTGCGCAGGGTCAGATAGTACTGAAGTTAATGGAAGATATAGCCTATGTGTCGTGGGTCGGTGACAACCAAGGGACACCATATGCATTTTGGTGGCCACGATCTAGACTCACCACTCTCAAGGCAAATTTCCACTTCATTCTTCTCATTTCCTTGGAGAGCGGACCGAAACTGGCCCTCAAGAAGTGGAAGGAAGACTGTGTAGATGGTGGGTGCATCATCCGGTTCCCCTTCAGCGGTCTCATCCTTGCTCTCTACGAGCAAGAATTGGGTTTCGAGAGGAAGGTCCTTTCCGCATGTTCCCATCCTTTGTGTCATCCACCACAACTTGAATCGAAAGAGGCACATGAATCTCAGTCCCCTGATACACCAAAGTATAAACCTCAATATAGAGTTCTCTTTAAACTCAAACAAGCATATTACATTCAAAGGAATCAAAGAAACACTTACAGTAAAAACGATAAAATGGAAAGGAAGCTTACTCTAAAGTGCCCACAGGGAAAACATGGAGGCTTTTGCTGTTTGAGGCAGTGGCACCAATGAAAGCACCAGCAAGAAGCCCAGCACCAGTTCCTGGTGTCAATACAATGTTATCTGGCACTCCAGTCAATATGGTCTTGCCGTGAACCACAAGGTTCCCGTTGTTGATTGAGATCTTCGGTGTCACAGTCATCTTTGCAGTACTTGGTGCTGCTGGACAAAACGAACACAAGATCAATGAACCGTTACTTGAAATGCCAATCTACTTGGACATATGAAGCTGAGTTCAAAGTTCAAACACGAAAGGAATTGCTCATCCAACATATAGGTCTAAGCGAGTAACGAAGTAACAGGCATACCTAGACTCCTTGATTCTCCATTGAATTACTTGAAACGCAGACTTACTACTAAAAAAACCCTTTTAACTTGCCCAACCAAAACCAATTAAAGACATCATCAACAAGACTACTTGTTACTTTTAACAATAGCCATAGAGGTTCTCCATCCTACGTTGAATTTTATCACATACACATCAGAAGTTGATGACCTTTAAACAAGTGCCAACAGTTGCTGGCTCTTTCGTCCTCTCCAACCAGCAAAAGGCTAAAACATCAACTACATCAGGAATGTTCCTTGTCCAAACATTGTTACTTATACAGGGCCAATTGGTCGCCAAACATAATTTATCTCATCTCATATTACCAGAAGATGAGCCTCAACTCTAATCCATCGTACATGACAACTACATCGTGAAAGTTGATAACATTAACAGATCCACTATATGAGGACTTCTACTATCTGGAGGAACAAAGCAGTCTCAAAGTTCAGCAATTGTCAACTTGCTACGACGAGATCTACGAAAACCGTGATATTGTCCAGCTAAAAAAAAGCCAAGGTATTCGACACAAAGCTAAAGATTAAGCCAAAAAGGGTCGTCCTCCACCTATGAGGACTTGGACGTTGCTAGCTCAACAAAAGGAACAATAAAGTTGCACATGGAAATGGTTACAAAGAAAGCACTGATGAAAAAACCAATCAACAAAGATTCACGTGAAAATGAATTAGCACCAAAAAAAACACAGCCTTATATACTAGGACCACAAAGTCCTAGTATATGACTTTAATATCCTCCATGAGCCCGAGCATTACCTTGCTCATTCGGTCCAATATATTGACTTTACATTATTATGAACTTATGATATTTTATTTATATTCTTATGGTGAAAGAGATTGTGAGGGGAGATAAAAAGAGATAGTAGGGGATAACAAAATAGATAAAAAGAGATATATGATATGTCATACAATAGGGATAGTTTGGATTTTTTTGGTATTTTAAAGTTGTCTATATGGACGTCAATTTTTAATAGAGTGTTGAATTTATCCGGACATTATTATGATCTTGTGATATTTTATTTATATTCTTATGGTGAAAGAGATTGAGGGGATTAAAAAAAAAAGATAATATTATATGATATAAAGTAGGGATAGTTATGTTTTGATATTTAAAAGTTGTCTCTATGAAACATCTATTTTTAGTAAAGTGTTGAATTTATCTGAGACGAAAGCAGTATAACATTATACAATAAATATATTATTCATAATTTTCTTCATAAGATAATATGGTACGATATAAAGTAGGGATAGTTATGTTTTGATATTTAAAAGTTGTCTATATGAAACTTCCATTTTTAGTAAAGTGTTGAATTTATCTGAGACGAAAACAGTATAATATTATGCAATAAATATATTATTCATAATTTTCTTACATATTTTAATAAATTATTTTTTATTAATAAATTATATAAGTTTTATTTTGATCCGAGATTATAATATGCAATTTAAACTATCCGTTATGTAATAATTTTATAAAAAATCAGTTGTTCTTTTTTTAGCTTAGTTAGATAAACTTTTCAGTTATGATAAATAATATGATGTGATATAAACTAGGAATAGTTTGGATTTTTTGATATTTTAAAGTTGTCTAAAAATATAAGTGTTGTAATTTATGTGGGACGTCTATTTTAATAAAGTGTTAATTTATCTGGGAAGAAATGCAATAAATATATTGTTCATAATTTTCATCATAATTTTCTTTTATATTTTAATAAGTTATTTTTTTCTTACTATGCAATAATTTTATAAAAAAAATTATTTAATCGTCACATGCATCAATTCTTCTTCTTTTTTTTAGCTTAGTTAGATGAACTTTATAATTATTATGGTTTCTTCTAGTTCAGTTATGATAGAAATTGAGAATATTTATTGGCAAAAAATTACCAAATGGGTCTAAAGGGGGAGGACACAGATTATTCCTTGTCAAAACAAACGGAAGAGTGAATAGTTTTTAGATCACAAGTTTACTTTCAGAGACATGAATATTTTATCTTGAGCTCTGAAGGCCTTACGAACTGAGCTTATAAACTTTAGAACTTCACATCATACTCCAGGTGATTGTTCAACAAAATTGCTCTACAAATGACTACTCACTCGAGCTCTTATCTAAAGTAGATCGCTATAAGCAAGTTTGACCATTATCTTTTTTTGATCAAAAGTTTGAAAATTACAAATAAGGTGACAATTAGTTTTGGATGTATTTACTCATCAATTATACTCCAAATCATAAAGCATCTATGACTATTTTTGAACCGGTATACGTGCTAAATTCAACCAATAATATGGACTCACATAATCTAAGCCAAGAATATAAAAACTACAGAAAATAGTATTTAATCATCTGAATTTTCTGGCATTTTATACCGTGCTCTTCTCAACTTTGAAAACCCCTAAATTTTGAAAGAAAATCCCCCTCCTAGAGCAACATGTGCCTATTTCAAAATTTGAGGAGAGAAAATACAAAGGGTCGAAAATTTAGAGGATTAGACGTATATTTTCCTAAAAACTAAAGGTAAAGTGTAAATAAATCATCGTTTGAGATATTGAAGTGCAGATAAAGTGCAAAAAGTGACAGCAAGGAAAATGAAATTCACCAGGAAAACCTAACATGATGATTCACCAACTCTGTCTAAAACAATAGCTCCAACAACTTATCATTTTTTCTCAATATTGTCCATCACCACAGATCACAGGAACAGCTTAAATTTTTATCTCTCGTTATCAACTCCAAAGTCATTTTGCAATTAAAAAAAAACTAAATAAAAACTTTGAAAATAAAAAATAAAAAAGGGTGCCGAACTGCTAAAAGCAGAATCCTCTTCGATCTGAAAATTAGGAACACAGATTCAAAATTCGACCAATTTTATCTCATTTCAAAGTCCAGATTCGTCATCAAAAGTCATAACGAGAAAGCAATTTTGCAGATTCAAGCTCAGATTCTCCACAAATTATCCGTTGTACATTTGAGACGAGTACGTAAAGGCTTCCGCTCACCAAGGTTGAATTTTCTCTCCTCTAATTTTTTTGTCTCATTCACGCCAAAAGCTCTCACATCGACCTCATCATACCACGAAGATCAGGACAAATATCGCATCGCCGAAAAAGATGACACTCAAATATAATGATGAAAATGAAGATAACGATGACGATGACGATGACGAGAGAGAATATAGATTAGAGTTACCGACTTACCTGAAACCGACTCTTCAGATGATCTCAACTTTGAACTTCGAAATCGAACTCGAAATCCTAGACTAGAGCGAGGAAAACGGGGAAGAAACAAAGCGATTCAAGTAGGAGGCGAATGCGTCTCCTCGAGGTGACCGAAACGGCACTCACGAGAGAACAAAAAACAGAGAGCAAAACACGCACACAACGCAAGTGCTCTTCAAACGGCGAATGGTGAGTTGGAAATGGGGAATCGAGGGGGTTTATATACTCGACTAGATTTCACTGGATCGTGACACGTGGAAATTTGATTTTTATGTTCTTTTTTCGAGTTTTCTGGGTGCGGGGATTTATTTTTAAGTTTGTACGGGGGTTGCAAGAAGGAGTAGATATTTTATGAGAAGTGGACAGACTTGGTTGTTTGGTTGCGTCACATGCCGCACAGCTAATTGGGAACATTTACCACACAAAACAATTTGCTTCATTGTCACTGCCCGTTTGGTCCTAACGAACCAAAAATATTAACGACGGGACGAAGTGTAAGACAGATACCATTCACGTACGTCTTATGTTACTTGTTAGCATCGACATGTAGTATTAGTTATGAATTGAGTTCGAATCCTTCATCTAGACTATAATCATATCTGCCTACACCCCTAGTCAATGTCGTACATTGATTTTAGTTCTTGGTTGATGTATTACCACGTTATTTCTTTAAAATGTGATCATTATCAATTGATAGCACTCATGGAAATACTTCGCTTATAACCCTTCATAGGTATAAGATATGTTTCACATCTATTAAAAATTAAAGAAAAAAGAATATATAAACTCCTTGAATTATTCGTTAGTGATAAAAAAAAACCCCTCTAAAATTTAAAATGATACAAATAGTCCACTTCTTAACTTCTTAAAACGATATTCCATGTCAAGATAATGCAATTTCTTTTGAAGTTAATGGGAGATATACAATGATCTTCTTATAAACACCTTTCAATGAGGTTTCACATACGATTTTTTTTTAAAAAAATAAAGGATTTAAGTGCTTAATTTAAAACTAGATATGATCATCTGTTAAACTGTCATGACTCAATACTTTAAGATCTCATTTGGTACAAGGATAGAATCAGGATGAATAATGATGTGATTATTAATATTTTCACTATTAATACTAGGATTAGTTATCTCTTTTTCATATACGACATTTGGTATAAATGAGACTGTGACACTAAAATTCAACATAAGTTCATTCATGCGACGGTCGACGATCAACAATCGGTTGGCAGTCGAGGGGCGACAGTCTATAATGGGACGATCGACGGACCGTCGTGGAGCTGCGACTGTGGGTGACAGTTAGTGGTTGACGATCGACGCTCAAATGGTGTGGTGGTACGTGATTGATGATCGACGATCAGTGATTTTCATATAATTATCCTGATATGTGGGATTAATAATATATTAGGATAATGTGGGATTAAAGGGATTATCTTTCTATGTGAAATTGTTAATTTGTGTGTTATCTTTTTTTTTTTTTTTATCAAACATGGTTAACAAATTAATAATCCAATCCTTTGTACCAAACATGACCGATGAGGATCAAATGTCATCCTAAACTGTTTTTCCTATAAAAAAAACATTTTCTAGAGAAAAATGTTTATGAGTTCTCAAAATAAACTGCATAGATTCTCAAAATAATGACGATGGCAAGTTTATGAGTTCATCTGATCCAGTAATTGTAGCGACGAAAGAACCGGCGCGGATATGATCAGTGGCGATTGGGTTGCAAAGGTTGGACTCGAGAGGATATATACGATCATAAATGTGACCAGATAAAGGACCGCAACTACGCAAGGCCCGGATCAGATGCACTTTGGTTCGGTTTCTCATGAGGCAAGCATTCCATGTTGGAATATGTGCATAACGACACATAGTTTATAATCTTATAAATCGAAATATTTTAACTATATATATAATTAAAAAGAGTATATTTTAATTATATATATAATTAAAAAGAGTATATTTTAACTAGTGGTACTAATTTTAACGTCCTGCTAGTGGTATGTCATCATCTTTGTGTGGATGAAGTTAAGTCCAGCACGGCAGGTGGATCAAAATTATGAAGACTTTGTTGGCTTCACCTTCGCTCTTCAGCGGTTGAAATAAATTCATTTTATAAGTTTGTTCATGCGGTGCTTTTGTGATTTATCCTATCTTTGATTTCCCCGATGCCATTGATAAGAATGGATTCGCGTGATGATGAATAATCTTTATTTATTCATACGATCTACGATTTCTTTCGATACTCGAAAAGGATAGCAGAGAATAATCTCTTCCCATTATAGCAGAAATATAGTACATCAAACAAGTCATGTAAGTGACGGGGTCATTTGTAACTATATGGCATATCTCCAACATACATGATGACCATTCTAACAGGCAAAAGGGGCCGTATCAAATAGAGCCAACCAAACCAACCAGACTCTAACGTCATTCTCATTTTTGTTTTAAATTAATTTGTTTTTAAATTTGTAAATTTTAAATTTTAAAATAATGATAATTATTTTTATTATCCCATCCCATAGTTATTGTAATGTTTTTTTCTTATAGTATTCAATACGTAATTTTAAAGATTTGTTACTCGACACAATTCAAAATTTTTATTACCTCACGATTATAATATATAACGTTTATTATCATTAATATTTTATGATATTTTTTTTAAAAACAATATATAATCATTTCGTAATATCGATCAAATCTTTTATGTTTGATCAAAATAATACAACTTGTTTTTTAGACGAAAAGAATAGTTATGCCAGGCCCGTATCCCTTTTTCCTAATTAAGGAGACCCAAGACAACAAGGAATCATGTTTCTATTTGCACTCACAAAATTTCTCATGTAACTGATAAGATCACTCAATTTTTTTTAAAAGAAAAAATTAAAGAGCCTTGCACTTTTCCTACACATTTTCAGTTTGTGCGAGAAATTTATCGACTGTAGACAACAATCAATGAAAACAGAATGTGCACATTTTTCCATTGAGTAACAAAACTTTCGGCAATTTCCCATCCAAAATTTTTACAAAAACCCACCTCAAATCTTTTTTTATTTATATAAAACCTATTAAAATCTTGATATTTATATTTTATCAACTTAATTTATGTGATGTATCTCAATTCCACGACACCTATCGTTATCCTGCCGTTCAATTTATCGTCATTTTGTTTTGTTTTTTTTTTCCTGTCATTTCCATAGCTTTATGTTTGAAAATTGAAAGGAATAATCCTATTTAAAAACAGAAAACAACTGACCGAAATAAAAAAACTCTCAATTTTTATGCATTCTGTTTGATTTCCCCATCGCCATCCATCGTCTTCTTCACTTTCTTTCACATAACACCCTAATTTTTCAGATCTCCAACATCCTCTAAAATCGAAACATCAATCCCGCCTCGAAATCAGCTCCCATTTACTCTTTTTCTCCACATTATCTTGACAAATTTGCTAATTTTGGATTATGATATTAGAGCCAAAAATACCAATTGGATGAAAACTCTCATGTGTAGAATTCTCCATTCATTTCATGGTTCAATTGATTACATCGTGAAATCATGGTGAGAATTAAATCTATATCTTTGGATTCACAAAGTTGAGGAATAATGGGGGAATTTGATTGAGAATTGACGACGGGATAAAAAAAAAGAAAATGATAAATTGGATGAATTTGTAATTCCTTGAAATGCTAAGGACATTTTTGTGATCAACCTGCATTTCGTTAAGTTTCAATGGAGATTTAACGACGGTGGCTGAATTGATGTGTCTAAGACGATTTGAGTTAGTAAAATATGAATATTAAATTTTTTTTGTAGGTTTTATTCAAATAATTAAGATTTGAGGTGAGTTTTGGTATTAAAAAAAAACATTTTCCTTAAAGGTTGTTTGATATTGTTGTTTGAAAAAATCAAAATCTTATAAAATAAAATGATTTTGTTTAAAATAAAATCTTGAATAGTATATTCGGATAAAACAAGAAACTAAAATTGAAAACCATTTTTTTTTCATCTATATTAGAATTAATAATAAAAAACAAAAATGATAACAAATCGTTCTATTTTGATAATGAAAGGGGAAAAATAATAATAGCAATACAGGCTAGTTAAAGCCAAGTTCATCCAAATGAGAAGATCTAGAATTTCCAAGTTGGCAGAATTAGAAGGCGAGGAAACGAAGCCGGCCATGACACCAAACACTTGTCGATGACCAAACGAACAATAAACCGTATGGGATCTTGATTCGTTTTTCAATTATATTGGCGATGACTAGTAACCCAAGTGTCCGCGGTTCGTTATCACATAGGATTAATTGCAAAAATTGCATAATGTTCCTAGACTTTGGATCACTAACTATCATCGATCTAATGAGTTCAAAAATAGACGCATCATTATAACGACGTTGTTATCAATTATCCTAAGAGGAGACACCTCAGTTTTAAAAGCGAGGACAACTACTTATTTTTAAAATGAGTTTCGCGCCGCTTACTGATTTGGATCATAGTTTAATGATCCACGTCAGATGTATTTTTTTCATGTGCTTAACCTTGTAATTATTTGTGATTCATGGATGTCATCTCCCCTGATTGATTTTTCATTCTTAAAAAAAGTCAGGCATTGACATTTATTAATTTCAATAATTGATAGGTTTTTCAATCAAACTAGAATCAGACTACTGGAGATCAATTTTCCATGCATCCCACCAATCGTTTTAAGATCATCCGATGTCTTTTTTTGACTTGAAAAGCTGTTCCATTGCAAAAATTAGACGCAATAATGTAAAAAATTATCCACTAAACTTGGAGGACCTCAATTACAAATTCTCCTTCTCAAGTTCTTGTTTGAGCGTCTTAACTCCTCCCCCTCTCTGCTCATGCCTTTCCACATCAGCATCACCCTTGGGAATTTGGTGCTTGACAGGGGAAAAAAAGAGAACCATTATAGTGTTTTTATCTTATTTTTCGAGTTTGTTTGTCTTGAACGGTTGTAGGTGCTCTAACTCCTCTCCCACTTTCCCGATTAAATGAAACAGTTTGACTTTATACAAAATTTTATATATGTTAAATTTATATTAATTTTAATATAAAATTATTGATATTTGGATGATAGTGGAGTTTGATGTAACAGATGAGAGAAAAGATAGCGAAATGCATTATAATGTTTTATTTTTTATATTAAAAAGTTATTGAATTATATATATGACATCGGTCTCAAAATATATACACTCCACCATTCATGCATGCATATTAAGGAAAAGGTTGAATTGATTACTCCTACGGACCCCATTTGCTTTTTGGGAGGAAAGGATGAAATAAATAAAAATAGAAAGTGTTGATATAATATAAAATGAATAATAAAAATATAAGAAAAATTTTGATTCCAAAAGTTTCTATTTATAATATAATTATAATTTTATGGAACAATTAATTTAAAAAATTATTATTTTTTATTTTGAAACGAAAAAAATATATTTCGAGGTAACCCCAACATAAAAGCGTTGAAGTAATATGGGAAGAAGGAAATACTATAACTCTAACCTCATCGCACACGTTAAGCAAAATCTTAACATATGGTGGTGACAGCGAGTATCTTATGACATTTACATCAACAAATATGTAATCACTCCTCTAAATAGAACAAAACATGCATTCATAATAAGACAACATTGAACAACAATGATCTTTTTCAATAATTATTTGACCGTTGATATGTTTAATAACCTTGGCAGTAGGCATCACATGGAGTCATGCCAACAGCTCAACACGTGTCAATTCCACGACGGATAGGGCCTCAACTGAGGTCACAACAAATTCAAACGCATAATTAATGATACAAACGACTCTCTCTAATAATTACAATATATTGATATTAAGAATATTTTTACAAAGAGATATTAAGAAGTTTATTGAGATAAAATTGGCGTGCATAGTTGATCGATCAAATATTGATATTAAGAATATTTCTTTTCACATTTCAAAAAAAAAAATTAACTTTTTTGTAAAAGAAATTTATGATGTATAGGATGATTGTATTTGTTAAAGAGTTTCTAAAACAGTATTCCTTTCATTCCATATCAAACGAGATATTTTTATAATTAGATTGTCACAAAAATATCAATTTTATCTTATATGATATAATATATATTACACTAACTCCTTTCTCATCCGTTGATTTAAAAAAAAAATCCTTTCTCATCCTTTATAGTAAGTCCTACTATCTTTAAAAATAATATTATTATTTTTTTTCATAAATAAAATCACACAAATTCAATATATATATAAATATTTGTATAGTCAAAATGTTTCATTTGATTTGAGATGTATGGAGTAGTTCAGACCAAGAGAGTTGTAATATTCTACTACTACTTTCGTATAATATGAAAAGCATACTACTCCCTTTGTTCTATATTATAAACCGTATTTTTCTATTCGAATCGTTTCAAAATATAACTAATATATTATATTTAGTTATTTTTCATATAAAAAATATTAAAAACAAATCATCATATATTATAGTACACCCATGATCTTCTTTCTCATTTTCTCACCTAAATCTCATTATCACTAAAAAAAACTCTATTTTTCATTCAAATCTTACAAAAATTTAACACATAAATAAATTCACGTATCGGATCAAATTATTCGATATATTATAAGACGGAAGAAGTTTCTCTCTAGATAGAAACTCCGGATGATTAAATGTATAGCATTTTTGTTATTTGTGGTTATAAGACAAAATTTGTGCTAAGAAAATAAATCCACTTAAATGAAAAGTTCAGCTAATGTATATAGTGTCTAGTTGTGTTCTGATTAGCTCAAACCCCGCCCAGGAGGCGGGAACTTGGAGTGGAGATTTGGCGGGTAGTAAGGGAGTCAAGTAGGGAGATTAGTTAAATTTTAAGCTACAATCATAATTAGCACTCACAAAAATGACTAGATGTGGGACCCATGATGAGTCATGGCTGATTCATGTTTTGCCACTTGCTGATTCAGAATCCACAGTCTGCACTTGACGTACCATAATTGTGACTTTGTGGTCGGATTTGGATGTTACTAGTACGGATCATGTGATCTGAATATTTGTTGGATGTTGGATAATGACCATCTCAAAGTTAAATAATGATGGTAACGGTACATCAACTTGAGATCAATATATTAGTGGTTGGGATACCATTTAAAGCAAGTCCAATGGGATCGCTGATAATAAAACTATTTCATCCATTTTATATATTTTATAATGGTTCCATCTAAATTTAATGTATATGTTAAATTTAATGTATTTTAATTAATATAAGTGATTTTTGATGATAGTGGTGAGATTGATGCATAATCGACTCATTTATTCGACCGAGATTGCTGGTTAATAAATCACTCCTTCGATGAGTTAAATCGTCGATTCGATCCATTTGATATTATTTTATTGATTGTAATATCAATATATATATTATTTTTGATCAAAATATATATTTATAACTCTTATATATTTTCTCATTTCATTTAAATTGTAAATTTTTTTAGGAATCCCATTAAATTATAATATTTTATTTATTTATCAATTTTTTATATATAAAATTACGAAACTACCCATACTTTATATCACATCAACCCATGAATCATTATTTTTTTTTCTTACTTCTTTATTTCATACACTCACCAAAACAAAATTATCATATTTTTATTAATTCAACATATATAAAAATTCTTGTATCGGATCAAACATTTACCATTTGAATAGGAAGAAGAAAGTAAGTAATAAGAAAAAACAATTTAGGATTTTTTTTCCTTCAACCGTCCGCATTTTTTCCTGGATTTAATCGATTTTCATCGGATTAATCTGGATCAACCCCGATCGATTGCTTGTTTGGTTTTTTTGTTCTTACCAACACGATCGAGCCACTGGGTCACGGTTTAACAGATTCAATCGGACGGGTCGGACTGGTTTAAATAACTATGATTTGATGTGAAAAGATGAAAAAAAAAATGAGGGAGAATACAGTTGAGTGTAGTGAGATATTATGATTATTTTTTTTAAAAAATATTTTTAAATAAGAAAATAAAATAAGTGTTTTAAGATTTATGAGAGAATCCAAAATAACAAGTGATATAAGAATTATGGGACGGAGAGAGTATAATAACTACGACTATAAATAAAATGAATCTGTTTGACTCGACTCGGTAAAACCTTGATTCGAGGATCATTTATGAAGCTCGTGAGCTTAACTTTAGGCTCGTCAAATTAAATGAGTAAAGTTTGAACCTTCCATGATTCGATTTGATTGGCTTATGAACCATTTTATTTATAAGCTCAACAAATTAGTTTGACAAGACTTTGTTTAAATCTCGAATTTATATGCGTACATATATAATTTATTTTTTATAAATATATACATAATATACTCAAAAGTCATGTAAAACTCTCATATCTTATATTACTATTAGGTGATTATAAGCCCAAATAAAATAATTTTTCCAATTCAAGATTAATTGGCTTATTATCTTTTATTTTCAATCTCAATTTAACCGATTTAAAATTCTAGAAAGTGATTTTAATATTGATTTTTAAACTTAAGTTTTAAAGATATCGTGAATTGTTCATAAAAGAGTTAACTCGATTCGATCTCGATTAAGCTCAAATGACTGTATGAGTCGAGGAAAGCCCAAATTATGTCTGACTTGATTTGACTCCATTTACAACCATAAATATAAAACAAACCCCGTTTAGTTAACTCCAATGGGATAATTTTTTTTTTTGCCAAATCATTAGTTAAATATAACAACACATTTGGCATAAAATGGCATTTTTTGACATTTCATCCACTTTGACACAAGAAAAAATAATCCGAATTATCATATGTCATTTATTTAACCCATTGGCAAATAATAACATTGATCCCTTTGAAACTACAATGACAAAGTCTATCAAAATAACACCATTCATTATCAAAATCTTGCTTTTACCACTCAAATATGGCTTGCATCCTTGGACTTGCTCTAAGGATTGATTCACGCAAATAGCTAGACAACGAACAATCAAAGATGATAGACTAAATTTTATGTACGAAAATTTTAAGAAGGGGAAAAATCAGGAACCAAACATACCATGTTGAACGCGTGTCATCATGCACGATAAATTAATAATCCCCTAATAAATATAAATAATACATCAGTGAGAGGCATGGTTCATATAAAGAAGACGAACTGTATTGAATGATGTAGCTTAAAAAGAAACTATTTAAAATGGGGGATTCTAATTAAAAACTAAATTAAATTAGATAAACTAATAATAGTATTGAAATAATAAATATAACTAAGGTTCATAATAATGAAAAACAGAACTATGCAATTTCCTTTAGAGAAATTATGGATCAATCATGGATGTTCTAGATTAGAATTATGATTTAAGTACCGAAGCAACTCTCATTGAAAACAATCAAATCAATTTTAGTTTCCTAAAAAATCCGCACGCAAGAAAACTTAAGATATGAAACTCCTCGGATAGATCAATCAAACCACTAAAAAATACAATTCAACTATCTAAGAGATGGAACATGTAGAGTACCACTCATTATAACCAAATTTTTGTAATGATCATTCCCTTGAATCGAATTATAACCAAATTTTTGTAATGATCACTAATCCATGCTCAATCATAACATTAAGTCAACAAAAATTTTCACTTAATCATTATTCACTACCAAACATTTGTAATAAAAAATTAGCACATTAACATTCCATGTCATCGATGCCAATCTAGGAATTTTATATTAACACGAGATTTTATATTTATGTTAAATTTTTATGAAATTTGATGAAGAAATAATTTTTTTAGAGATAACGGGGTTTATTGTTGCAGTTGAGAAAAAAGATAATGAATATACTGTAAAAAAATGATTGATTTGATTTTTTTACATTAGAAATTTACTAAAAGTGGAAAGATTATAAATATATGAGGTTAACAAAAAAAAATATATTGTAATTAAATTGGAAAGGGGGAGGTGTTATTTTGTACTTCCTTCATCCTACAAAAAATACAATGGATTCATTTGACACGTATATCGATATAATATTTGATATGCGTTTAACGACGATTAAACGTAGTTTTTTGTAAATTTATTGTGAAAATCAATGATTGTATAAGTTATGTACTTCAACTTAATATATATTGCGCGATGATCAGACGTGATTTGATATAAAAATTTAATTTATATTTATGTGTATAAAATAAAATAAAATACGTATGTGTTATAATTTTCATAAAATGAAAGAAATAATAAATAATTAAGGTCAAATCATTGTAAAATTAATAGTACAAACAGAGTACGACAAAGGAGATTGGACATTTTGGTGCGAAGAATTTTCCATATAATCAAAACATTAATCATCATTTTTGTATGACACAAATAAAGTTGAAAAATTCAAACCATAAACAATTTGAAATTTGAAATCCTTTACCCCAAGTCCCAAGCGCGCCCATATTCTCTTCACGCCCGTTAAATATTTTCGTTTTCTACCCTTTGCATAAGATCAACGGAACCTCAAAACCCGTCTTATGAATTCCCCTGCTTCCTCTCCTCTCCCTTCCTCAAACGGCTAATCAGATCTTTATCACTTCTCACTCACAGTTACTCTCTTTCCACTTCCTCTCTCTCTTAGTCTCCTCTTCCATCAACTCTAGGTCCTCAGCTATCCTCAAAGACAAGTCATCGTCGTGGTTGTCGTCTCACATCGCCTATTCTCGATCCATATCTCGCTTCAGGTTTGTTTCTCCTCGATCCCTCCTGTATATCGTTGTCGATTTTTTGCGCGTTGGATTCAACTTGAGAATGGAATTGGGTTTTCGATTGAGATCCATTTCGGTGCATGGATTCCCGATATCCCGTTCGTTCTTTGTTGATTTGCGACTCCGGTGGATTTCTAGGGCTTCGACAAGCTCTACCCTTTGGGTTTTTGGAGTCTTGTGATCTATTTTGTGTTTCGATTTATAGGATTAGGTTAGGGTTAGCACCAGGATTAGGGTTTTTCTTTTTAGAAATCTGTGGGTTCTAATTTTCGAATGATGGTTCTGGGTTTTGTGATTCATTTGAGAGAACTCAGGGTTTCTGAATTGTAGGGTTTTTGTATGGCTGATCGGAGAATTGGGCTGATTGGTGAAATGTGGTTTGAGTTGGGTTCAGACGACTGACATGGTTGATTGCTGGTACCTTATATGCATTGTCGAGAGGTGGGGATTATTGTTGTGATTGGTTTTTCTATGTATGTGCCTGCACATAGTGATGGATGTTATGTCAACAATACTAAAAAAGCTGGCCTATAAAGAAAAAAATCCGTAGTAGACTTGAATAGCGATGGAAAACTCCGTCGCAAAACATGACGTCGTAAAATCATAAGGATCGATACTTGAACAAATTTATCCCAATGTGTGTTAGGATATAGGGTACGGTTAGGATCGGGATCTGTCCCATGAGATCCACGAGAACGTTTACTACCACCTCTAGATGACTGTCCGACGATAGATATTCGTTGAGATGGCTGAGATGTCTTCGTTGGCTCTCGAAATTGATCCTCAAGTTCTGGGGCTGGCTCCATGATGTCAAATCGAGAGGCATCAGAATGTGCTGCCTGTGAAATGATCTCATTGGTAGGATCATAACCTCAATCCACGGGAGGATAACGCTCCAAGAGAGGTTCTACATTGTCTTTAGATCCAGAAGAAGAAAACATCTAAAATAATACAAAATATTTAACTTGTGGTAATTTGATATGAAATACTTGTTGCAAGTATCAAACTCGAATCAGTGGTCTTTATTTCAAAAGTTAAAACACATATAAAATCTCGTTCCGGTTAATTTATTGTATTTATTCTAATACGGTTGGAGTATTTCCAAAATGTATAGATTATATGTAACTGTGATTTTTCTTCAAATTACGGATTAGTGGAAACCATCTTTTTCTTCTTTTTTAACTGATTGGCTCATTTTTTTGAAAAAAAAAATCTTATTTGGTCTAATTTACCCTTCAATCCAATACACTTTCCTAAATTCGCTCATTAATCAGATGTTTCAATTTTCTTCATTCAACCTTTTTATTAAAGCAATAGATCGGCTAATCCATCCTTTTCATTGTACATGATCGGTTGAAAATCCTAATTAATCAAACCCGTCAATATTATCCTCCTCCACCGTCGTCCTCCTTACCAAATCATCGGCAACACCATGGTCATCACAAAATTCATCCACGATCAATCCCACCTCCGCATCTTCTCCCTGATCAACATCCGTTGATCCGTAATGAACCTAATTTGAAATCTTGATCATCTTGCATTTCTTTCTCATTGGTTCCTAGATCAGACATCTTCTCTTTATTTGTATTTTTATGATAGGATGAGCACATAGAGACGGAGATTCTGCCTCATCTTCTGTGTGATCTTGATTTGGGTTTCCTTCGACTAGGAGTTGAAGATCGTGCTTGGGATTATTCATATGGTGGGTTGTGTTTGATGGTTGAATTTTAAAAGGGGGGAAGAATATATGGTGAGGAGAAATGGAGTACATTCTCTGCAAGAAAAGGAGCAGCAAAGTGAAGAGAAAAAAGCAGAGGCATACAGGTGGAGTTTGAGTTTTGTGAAGGAGAGAACTACTCAAATAAATTGCGACGATAGTAACAAACAGTGCACATTTCGGGATCTTGTTCGTTGTTTTTGTGATGGCTGAGTGGTGAGGAGGAGGGTAAGCAAAGAAGGTGTTTGGGCACTGTCGTAATCCTTTCTGCTCTGTTTATATTTTTCAACGATGGTGGTAATGGGTGTTATACACTGTTTCAATCCTTTCATGCATTGTTTAGCTTTTTTTCGACCATGTTGGCTATGTGTTTAGCGTACAGTTTCAATCCATTCGTGTACTATTAATATTGATGATGAGAATGTGTTTGGTCGTACCGTGGCATGTTCCATGTCATTTTTGAAACAGTACACTTATTTATTAAACAGTGCGTATTGTGTTTTGGAGCATTGTTTAGAACATACACACTGTATTTGGATATAAGAGCACCGTTAGAACTGGCAATGACGATGGGCATATGGCGGTAACGAAGGACAATGACGGCCATCGGTGACGTCACTTAGATTTTTAGGGTTTTAGGCTGATGATTATAGATTGTAATTCATTTTAATGGATCATTCTTATTTTTGTTGAGAACAAATAAGACCATAATTTTAAAAATACTTTCTTCGTTCGAAAATATAATGAACGGTTTGACTCGACATGTAGATTTATATATGTGTTGAATTTTTTTGGGATATGATGAAAAAAAAATATTTTTTAATGATAATGAGATATAAGTAGAGTTTAGGAGAGAGACTGAGAAATGAGGAGGAATAAGATAATGAGTGTATTATAACAAATTATGATTTATTTTGACGTTTTTACGTGAAAAATTATTAAATAAAATATATTGATTGTATTTTAAAATAATTCGAATAGAAAAATATTGATTATAATATAAGACAGAATAATTGATATAAAATTTTTTACACTACCCTATTGATAATTAATAAAATAAAATAAAATAAATTGGTAATTGTTCACGCTCAAATACTATTAGTATATGTGACAGACGGGAAACAAGGTAGGGTTCCCAGACAGTCCTCATCCAAATCCGACAGCCTTCATCCTCCGCGATGCTGCTCCGCCACCACCACCGTCCTCGGCCCCTCCTCTCCTTCCCCTTCTCCTCCACACTCTCCGATCGACGACCACACTCCTCCCTTTCATTCCTCCCAATCATCATGTCCTCCTCCACCTCACCACCACCACCACCAACCACCACCAAGAAGAAAAAATCCCGCCGCGGGCAACCCGAATCGGTCCTCAAGCACAAGCTCGACATGTGCAGCAGACGCAACGACCTAGCCAAAGCCCTCCATCTTTACGATGACGCCCGTGTTGAAGGGATTCCATTATCATTGCACCACTACAACTCCCTCCTCTACCTCTGCAGCCGGGGCGACGAGGAAGGAAAAGGGATAATGTTGTCGGAGAGGGGTTTGGAGGTGTTCGAGCAGATGTGTGCCGACGGGGTGGAGCCAAACGAGGCGAGTTTCACCAGCCTTGCGAGACTGGCCGCGATGAGGGAGGACCCCGAGACGGCGTTCGAGGTGGTGAGGAGGATGAAGGTGAGCGGGATTGCGCCGAGGCTGCGGTCGTATTGGCCCGCGTTGGAAGGGTTCTGTGGGAAGGGGATGGCGGAGAGGGTTTATGAGGTGGATGGGCATATGAGGGAGAGCGGCGTGGTGGCGGAGGAGCCGGAGTTGAGGTGTGTGTTGAGGGCGAGCCGTGGGGATAAGGTTTACGAGGTCTTGCATCGACTGAGGGAAACTGTTAGGCAGGTGGGTGAGGATACGGCAAGGATTTTGGAGGAGTGGTTTGGGTCGGAGGCGGGTGGTGAGGTCGGGTTGAGGAGATGGGATAAGGAGATGGTGAGAAAGGGTGTGGCGAAGGGAGGTGGCGGATGGCATGGACAAGGGTGGCTCGGCACGGGTAAGTGGAACGTTGTGAGGACGCAAATGGATGATGCCGGTGTCTGCTGTTGTTGCCGAGAGAAGCTTTTTTGCATTGATATCGATCCCAAGGAGACTGAGGATTTTGCCAGTTCGGTGGCGACTTTGGTTCACGAGAAAGAAATGAAGACTATGACGGCTTTCGTGCAATTTCAGGATTGGCTTGTGGAGCACGGGCCGTTTGATGCTGTAATAGATGCTGCTAATGTCGGTCTGGTGAATCAAAGAGACTTGAGTTTCTCGCAGCTGCATAGTGTTGTTAAGAAATTGCAGCTATTGAGTCCGACGAGGAAGTTGCCTCTGGTCGTGTTGCATAGAAATAGAGTATATGGAGGTCCTGCCCTGCATCCTAGGAATAGGCAGTTGCTGGAGAGTTGGGAGAATTCGAACGCCCTTTATGCCACTCCGACAGGATCAAACGATGATTGGTATTGGTTATATGCAGCTGTCAGTTCAAAGTGTTTGCTGGTGACGAATGATGAAATGAGAGACCATTTGTTCCAACTGCTAGGAAACGACTTCTTCCCGAGATGGAAGGAAAAGCATCAGGTCCGGTTGTCAGTCACAAGAAATGGAGTCTCCCTTCACATGCCTCCGCCATACTCGATTGTAATCCAAGAGTCAGAGAAAGGTCATTGGCATGTGCCGATGCTAATGGAGGATGAGCTTGGAAAACCTAGGCAATGGTTATGCGTGACGAGAAAAGCAGCAACTCGTGCTAAGATCAAATTATCTGGTCTTTCCTAAGATTAAACCATTATTATGTTACTTTGGCGGCGAAATAGACAGCATAGAGCCCCTTCTTCACAATGAAGAAGGAACCACGAGAACTGGTGCATAATCGTTTGGTGACTTTGCTTCATCCATACCAAGGTGGAGGCCTCCCGAGCCGTTCAAGGGTTACAGCATAAGCTATGCCGTCAAGTGCTGTGACTGACAGAAGGGAGAGCTTGGAAGAAGAAATGAGGTTTCCTTATCGTTCACTGGATTTTTCTCCATATATTTTGAGGATTGATCAAACAGAAGATGCTTGTTTTGCCATCGTTGGCTCTTGTTAAGTAGTAGCCTCCTGAAAACCATTTTCCCACATTATTTCTCAAAGGTTTCGGGTAAATTTCTATTCTATGATTGAAGAATTGGGAATAATATGAATCAGTTACGAATGTCCCGATTACCCAAACAGCTTCTCAATAATCTGCAAACTGACTGATAGATCTACTGTTCAATAAGTCAATAACACGAACAATTGGTCTAAGTTGCTTGCAACTGCGATGGGTTGTTTTAATACGAGCTCTTGAGAGCAGAAAAGAACCACGAAGAACAGTACTCACTATATTCAAGGACTTCAATACAGACAGCAAGGAGCAAACTGTTAACTCTAGTATCATGAAATCCACTGTATCAAAAAATAAAAAAAGGGTAATATCTCTCAGTCATCTGTATCTTATGACACTCCTTTATCAGTTTTACGGTCAATAAAGTTCCCTATAAAGTATACAACCGTCTTACAACAAATCACACAGCTGAGTTCAATCGACACATCATATTTACAATGGTCCAAAACCTACCAACCGGGAGGGTCAGAAACCTGTTAGCCCTCCAGGTTACTTTGCCGATTAGGGTATTGACCACCCTCGGTCCCATAAAATGCCGATAGACTTCCATGGTCATCGCCGTTGAAGCATTAGCAAAGTTTGGGTAAAAGCACTAGGAGGGAGTGATAAAATTATGGAAGAAAAGTGGCAAGAATGGAAAGGGAGCAGAGCTTGGTTCTCTTCTTCTCCCAACAGGATCAGTTACCAGCATGTATATCAATTGTTACATCTCTACCTGAATCGAACCATCTTTCATTAACTTTAGGCTCAGGTTGTTGAACCGCTCTCGTGAGTACTGTCTTGATGCTTTTCTCCAGTCAGTGCCGGCCTTCATCATCGTTGCAAACTCCTCATAACTTATCTTTCCATCCTGCAGAGATCCAAAAACGATGACTTTTCCTTCGATATATTGATTCATCCTTAAGATGCTAGTCCATGGTAAAAATAATGGAAAGGGGCAATCCTCAGCAAAACTTGTTATCATGGGACCCAATTGTCCTGAATATATCTATCTAGATGAGCGTTAAGTTGTAACCAGATCAATTTTCTCTAGAAAACCAAACTTTGCTCTCCGTTAGAAACAAAAGGGAGAAAAGCCGGACCTTATCTGTATCAACATCTTGAATGATGGCATTGATGATCTCCTCATGATTCTCGTCTACATCACCAGCTAAAGCCTCTCTTAATTCTTCAATCTCTATGTACCCACTTCCATTTTTGTCGAAGAACACAAAGGCCTTGTGAATATGTTCGTCGTTACCAAGCTTCCTAAGATGAATAGTTACCGCGATGAACTCTTTGTAGTCCAAGTATCCATCCCTATCAACATCACCCTGTATAACAAGTAAACAACAAACAAGAGATCGCTGAATTCTTGAACGAACAAGCGCAACCATGACCAAGCTTCTCATGACTTCAGTATGACAACGGACCAAGCTCATTCCTGTGCCTCTTTATCAAAGTTTTGGGATAAGAGTTCACAATCCTAGAATGACAAGTGCCTAAGATATTGGAAGCTTGAATTACATCTCCTTAGGTCTACACTGTCACTGATATTGTCCTTTCATTTTGAAAAGCATGATGCTGTATGTAATACTGACAAGCATCAGTGTTTGCTTTTTATACCGGATAATTTTTCCAGGTGATACCAAATGTTCTTTTAAAGGAAATCTCAAGGGATTTCCTTTTGACCGGCAAATAGCCCGCAAACCAGATGTTGTATGATGCTGTATGTATACTGACAAGCATCAGTTTTTGCTTTTTATACCGGATAATTTTTCCAGGTGATACCAGATGTTCTTTTAAAGGAAATCTCAAGGGATTTCCCTTTGACCCGGAAAATAACCCGCAAACCTGTTAGACCTTTCAAACCGATAGTTGTCGACGAGCTCATCCCCATAAATCTGAAGTAAAAGGCAAATGAAGTCAATACTTACAGCATCCATCACGATTTGGAGTTCCGAATCGGGAACCTGATGGCCGAGCTTAAGCAAACCAGCCCTCAAATCTTCCTTGCTGATCTTTCCTTGCTTTCCAGTATCCATCATCTCAAATCTTTCTTTTATACCAGCTGCTTCCTCGGCTGATAAATGCTCAGCCATCACCTGCAGGTCACATGAACAAGCTGTCATCACCTTAAACATGGTGCGGAAGCATTTTTTTATTTTTATTTTTTGAAAAGGCATGGTGCGGAAGTAAATCCAATAAATCCAATAACGGGAATTTTTTTTGATAAATCCAATAAAGCTAACGGGAATGAGGCATTACCCTCAATGCTCTCTTCTTCAACTTATTCATAATAGAGAATTGCAGCAGCCGAGCTTTCACGGCTTCGCCCAAGGGAACATTTGGCGCCTTCTTAATGTTCTGTAACCAAGAATGATCTGCGGCCATCGAGCACCCAACAAGTTCACATTTGCAAAAAAAAAAAAAAAAAAAAAAAAAAAAAAAAAACATAATTGAATACTTGGAAAGAAACTGCAGATAATAGGAACTCTATAACTCATAATTTACCTAAAACCTCCTCAGCAGTAAGGCGCCGCATGGGATCAGGGTTAAGCATCTTCTTTACGAGATCTTTTGCATTATCAGAAACTTTCGGCCACGGCTCTCTTCTGAAATCAACAACTGACCTGATAATTGCCTGGGCCACTCCTTGCTCAGTTTCTGCATACAAAATGCAACTTAGAGATAAGCAGCTATAGAATCACTATGCAACAGTGTACGACATGTTCACAATTTCAATGACTTATGACCTTCTAGCGTTTGTACAACAAGGGCAGATTAAAGGAGTTACTAGACGCCTAAAATGTTCAAAATATTAAGAATTCTGAGGCCGAAAGTGTCAAATGGTTGTTAACTGCCTGTAGACCTCTTGATAGAACAAAATAATTAAAACATGGAGAAAACAATATCCAGGAAATTTTAATTCAAGTTTGAGAGGAACCGTGTATAGATTGTAGTAGAAAAGTCGAGTGTATAGATTGTAGTAATTCAACTAACCTGCCCAGAAAGGAGGGACACCGCATAGCAATATATAGAGGATCACTCCAGCACTCCAGACATCAACTTCTGGACCGTAGTTCCGTTTCAGGACTTCAGGGGCCATGTAGTAAGGGCTTCCAACTATCTCATTAAACCTTTCACCAGGCTTGAAAAAAATTGAGAGGCCAAAATCAATCGCCTTCAGTGCTGCCGTTTCCTTTTTATTTGCAAACAAAAAGTTCTCTGGCTTAAGATCCCGGTGGATCACCCCATGCTTGTGGCACATCTGCCCAATGAAAAAAACAATGATTTAACTACAAGAAAGAATATATCAGCTGGCAAACAAAATACACATTTCAGGCATGTAAGTCGTGCTTGTTAGTTCAAGCAAGCATTTGCTTCTTGGAGCTCCTCCACTTTCTGTCACATTACATCTAGAATTTGCATCATTATTCAGTATTACAAAGAACACATTAATAAGCAATATAAACCAAAACCTGATAAACTTAAGATGGATCAGTATTACAAAGAACCCGACTTGTGACTAGGCAAAATAGGAATGAGCATGAGATGGACATTGAGCATTGCACAAAATAATCACAAGAGGCATAGTTACCTGTTCAGGTTTTGATTTCTAACTACTAAGTTTCACCAAGAGAGTTACAATTACCAACAGAAACTACACCTGGATTGGTCTCACACTCTTGCACCTCGAACTTTGATTGACTTCCTAACACAGCACCCGCATCAGAGTTGTTTTGATAACTTTGTGACTATTAACAGAGGGAAAAAGTAATTACACGCCTAAGTACAAGCAAAGATAACGACTCGTATAGTACAACGGTCACTAATTCCTAATCTTATTTCCCCTTTCTAACCAATGACTGATTTTAATTTCCTACTCCTAGTTATCATAGAATCTACGCATCGGTATCACACCAAAATGATGAGCAAGTAGCAATCAAGATCCTAATAATCTAAATTTATATACTCGTAACACTACTACAAGTCTGTGAGCAAGTACTACTGAAAATATACCTGCACGACTTCAACAATGGTGCGCAGGATGGTAGCTGCTGCCCTTTCAGTATAATGTCCTCTCGCAACAATCCGATCAAACAATTCACCACCCTCACACAACTCCATCACTATATGGACCGCCTCATCATCCTCGTAAGTATCCTTCAAGCTAACCAAGTTAGGATGCGGAGGCAAATGCCTCATGATCTCGACTTCCCTCCTCACATCCTCAACATCCACGGCCGTCTTGAGCTTACTCTTCGAAATCTTCTTACAAGCGAATAACTCACCATTCGTCGTATCAGTGCACAAATACGTGATCCCGAACTCCCCACGACCCAATTCGCGACCAAGCTCGTATTTCTCACCAATATCATGCCCGGTTGGGTCTTTCAACACAACAAGCTTGGTCACCCCTTTAGCATGATTCACTTTATGATCAACAGAGAAAGGGTTCGGTTTCTTTTTGCCTTTCTTGGTTGGGCTTGACCCAGTTGGTGTCACACAACAATTACCCATATCTCAAGATCACAACAATCCAACACCTGAAAGTCAACAAAATCTATATGATTCAATCCAATCAGCACAGAAACCATAAACAAAAAAACAATCGAATCCAACAAAACCAAACCAAAAAATCAACAAAACCTGATATGGGTTCTGATTTAGAGCCTTTACTCGAGATGGGTTTCCAAGATAAGCAAGATCAAGATTAAGATCAAAATCAATACTCAAAATCTGATCTTTCTCACAAAAAAATGGAAGGAACCCAGAGAGATTTGAAGAGGGTTTTTAGAGTGAAATTGTCAAAGGGGTGTTTGGTGTGAATACTTGGAACACATAAGCATCTAGAAAAAAGGGGTTGGAGATTGTGAATGAATGCAAAGGAAGAGAAGTCAAAGAGCCCTCCTTGGTATGACGATAGATATATTGCTCTCTTTATACGATTTTTCCCTGTTTGGTTGCTTGCAGAAAAAGGGAGAGGCGAAGGTGACTGAATTGGTCTAGAGTTGAACAAATGGACTTCTTGTTTATTCATTCAATGAGATACAACCAAAAATGGCGACCATGGGCTGCAAGGAGTTGGTCAACTCAACTGGGGAAAGATCCATCCACCCGACTTGTGTGATTATTCCAAAAAGAGAGAAAATTCACACCCGGTTAACGTAAACCAAGCTATGCGTCTCATAATA
>LIEC01006452.1:0-13265 GCA_001925005.1 Drosera capensis
CTTTCTAGAAGCAAAAAAGTGCTCCAGATTGGTTTGTTTTGGACCGAGTTATAAGTGCACCCAAATTAGAAGAACCATCCAAAACAGGCTCCTAGTGTTGCAATGTCATCAACGTTTTGTTACTTGGCTTTCCAATGCAAACCGTACATGGGTTTCCAGTAATCATTATATCCAAGCTTTCTAGAAGCAAAAAAGTGCTCCAGATTGGTTTGTTTTGGACCGAGTTATAAGTGCACCCAAATTAGAAGAACCATCCAAAACAGGCTCCTAGTGTTGCAATGTCATCAACGTTTTGTTACTTGGCTTTCCAATGCAAACCGTACATGGGTTTCCAGTAATCATTATATCCAAGCTTTCTAGAAGCAAAAAAGTGCTCCAGATTGGTTTGTTTTGGACCGAGTTATAAGTGCACCCAAATTAGAAGAACCATCCAAAACAGGCTCCTAGTGTTGCAATGTCATCAACGTTTTGTTACTTGGCTTTCCAATGCAAACCGTACATGGGTTTCCAGTAATCATTATATCCAAGCTAGCAGGGCATGGCCATCTTAAATTCTGTAGGTGAGAATGTCACCTCACTGCTTCATGCGTTCCTATATGATATCTCACACCTTCAACCCGAAGACACCTCACTCACATTTGAGTGTTCAAAGTCCTTTCGTTATCCAATTGTCAATTTACCCCATCACTTTATAATGATGGAGTCATGTTTATAAGCAACGACGAACCTGACTAAAATTTCAAGCTCAGACTACCACAATTGCTCCCCTGATTCTTATCAGGAAATAAATACTTCCTACTCTTCTCATTGAAACCATATGCTCCTGGTGAGGTGCAGACTCATCCTTGGAAAACCTAAGGAACTCGAGACGTCCACTCACAAAGATACCACGCCATACCAATATTCTAATCACATGAACTACAAGCTCTTATGCACCAACAATTGTTAATGATTTTCTTCACCTATACAACACCGATTCAATCACCATACATTCATCAACCTAAGGAACTCGAGATGTCAAGCTGTCCACTCACGAAGAAACCATGCCATACTAATCCTCTAAGCGCATCAAGAACAAGCTCTTTTACACCGACACTTCATCATCACCTAATGTCTAACAAGTTTAAATCATTTTCTTCACCAATACAACACCGATTCAATCACCACCTAATCCAACCACAAACTCGAACCGTTGAGGATATGTGGTGAGTTGAGTTGTTATCCATATGGACCGTGATGAAAAAGAAATAGTATAATATATATACAAACAATTAATAACCTGTTTAGCCCAGTTCACATATTCTGTTCTGTTGGACTCTACTGAACACAACACCGTCGTCACACCATCCACAAAGCTTCTCCATTCATAATCACACGATTTCTAATAAATCAAAAACTTCCAACTTCTGAGTAACCAATTGTACCAAAGTCCTAACAAATTATTTCTAACAAGTAACAACTTCGGTATACCTTCAACAGACGGTCTTCACCCACTTTGATGGACGACTCGCTGACAGCCACACCGTCGGCGGACGCCGTCCGGGACACCACCGACAACCTCCGCTTCAACCTCACGACACCGCAATCGCCTCTCGGTCGACTGCTGTTTACACAATCGAGAGAATAATTAGGGGTTCTGAGCCGCCGGCGATGGTCGGCGAGCGTGAGATGAGTGGAGCGACAGAAATTCGTCGCCGTCGTCGTCGTCGCCATTTTTGGGTGGCCGTGCGAGTGAACTGCTAGGAAGGTGATGAATTTTCCGCTTTCGGATAATATGTTTTGGTTTGTTTTGTTTGTGGTTGTTGTATTGCTCGGACTAGAGAGCCACGCAACAAAAAGTGACCGTTTGAGAAAGAAACCGTAAACAGGATAGAAAGGCTGCATCAACAAACAGTTTTTAGTTGAGTAAACACGGTTATAATTATATTAGTTTCAAATAAATTATAATATATTAATCTGATATAATTATTAAAACATTGATTGATTTTATTAATTTTTATCAATATATTTTTATTCATATAGTAATTAGATGAATAAGAATTGTAAGTGAATAAAAAAAACAAATGTAAAAATTATGAATAGATGGAAAGAGAAAAAAATAATGACGTAAAAAATAATTTTCATATTAAATATGGATATTTTAAAAACTTTAATATAGAAATCTATTTATTTTGAAAACATCATAACTTATATAAGATATGTAAATTTAAAAATATGGCATAATTTACTTAGAAAGAATAAAATATTAAATTGAATCAACAACAACACAATTCTACCAGGGTTTTAGATGTCTTGTTAACTAGTCACGACACACGTAGAAGAGTGTACAATGTATAACTTACATGAGTGGTCACCAAGAGAAGGACAAGAGTTGAAAGGTTTCTATTGAAACACAATCATGAGTAATATTTAAGATAGTCACATAATATTTAATTAAGACGAATGTTACGTTATAAAATGATACATCATACACAAAGAAGATTACCAGAACGTGAAGCAAAGAGGAAAAAGGATATGGAGAAATTATTTTTACATTTTGGGTTTTATTTTTAAGATTTAGGATTTTATTTTTAAGATTCAGGGTTTTATTTTAAGGTTTACGATTTTATTTTTAAGTTTTAAGATTTTATTTTAAGGTTTATGTTTTTTTAAGATTTAGAATTTTATTTCAAGATTTAGAATTTTATTTTTAAGGTTTTTGGGAGATCCAATGACCCAAAATCACTAGAGCGAAATACACGTGGTTTTTGTTATATAAGTTTTTTAATTTAAAATAAGTCATTAAAAATTTTATAATTTTAGCTTAATTTTTTGAAAATCTTTTTTATAAGATAAAATAATCCATATTATTCAATTTTTTTAATTCTTATAATATAATTATGATATTTTAAGAATATTTTCGATTATCATTTAATTCATTTATATTTTTTGATAAAATAAATAATTTTAAAAATAACTAAAAATGAATTATTTTATTTTAAAGTAAATAATTGAAGAACTATATTGAAATTATAAAATTTATAAGATAAGAAATCGATTATTTTGTTAGATATTTATAATTATGAAAGTTTAAAGAAATTATTTGAAATAAACAAAGATTTTGGGGATTAATATAAGAGAAAACCCTATACAGCACCAAACCCTCGCTCGCTCACTCTCCCATTCTCCTCCTCCTCTTCATGCACCATCCCACGCAATCCTAGTTTCCCTCTTCTGGGTTCTCTCTGATTCCCATTCCAAGTTGAGTGGGCTCAAAAAATGGTGTGTGCAATGGAGGAGAAATGCGAGGGCTGCGACGACGGCGGGTGCAGGACATCCGAGGAAGAGATCTATTGGACCCATTTTAGGAATCTACAGTTCTTCGTTGTTTTCGGGAAAAACTTTCTCAAACAACTCGTAAGCAGCGTTCATAACATCGTCGCTTCCATCCCCTGTTTAGGGTTTAGAGTTTTGGGTTGTGTTATGTTTGATTTGAGTTTGGATTTTGTGTGGATCTTTTGAGTTTTGTGCTGTGTGGGAGACATTGTGAAGTGGGTGTTTCTTTGCTTCTTTGTTTCTTTGTTTTTTGTTTTTTTTTTTTTGCTTTTCTTTTTCTTTTTTTCCATTTTGGAAATGTTTGTGGTTTCGAGTTTTGTCACTCAGGGTTTTGTAGATCTGTTGGAGGTTTGTGTTTTGATTGTGATTTTGCTTGTGTTTGAGTGAAAAAGATGAATGTTGAGCAAGAGCTTTGTTGGTTTTCAGATCTGCATGAGAACGACTCTTGTCGGTGAGTAGTTCCCAAACCCTATACAGTCTTTTGATAGAGATAATCGAAGGCTTAGGTCAAAAAGCTGTGACTTGTGAGCCTTGATTTTATTAACAGTTAAGCATGATGTCCGAACTGGGTGTAAGCTTGTTGTTCGTCTCAATAGAAGTTATATCTTTTCACATCTGTTCATTACCTAACTAGTTGTCAAAATAGATACTTCCTCGGAAATTTGCTAGAAATGTCAGCACAAAGATACCATCAAGAGTGTTTCTGCAAAGCCCTACTGGTGCTAAATGGGAGGTCAACCTGAAAGTGAATGGAGATGAAATGTGTTTTCTGGAGGGTTGGGAGGACTTTGCAAAGGCTTTCCGCTTGCAGGAAAATGACATTCTGCACTTCGTATACAGTAGGGGCTCATGTTTCGACGTACATGTTTTTGATGGGGAAGATCTTTGTGAGAAAGCATCCTGTTATTTCATCTGGAATTGTGGACACAAGAAAAGTGAGAAGAAAAGAGATATAGGAGATATTACTTCTGATGCAGACGACTCCGAGTTGATCCCAGTTAAGAGGACCAGAAAGGATCGTGGAGGAGAGATTGTGGAAAACCTTAATGGCAATGGAAGGACTCTATCAAAGGAGAATGAGAAGGATCGGGGGAAAGATCCTATAAGAGACAACTTGAGACCAAGAAAGGATACTGGAGGTGATGCAGTAGAGAAATCCGCTACCCATATTGGCTCTGGAGGGGCTCCATCAAATAAGGAGCATGTGAAGGATGGCAGAAATACTCCGATGGCAGATAACTTGAGGCCGACTAAGGAGCCAGGGGTGGTGCAGCTGAGCAACCTGGGATTCCCGCCTCCTCCTCCTCATAAAACTATAGGCAGGCCAAGGTCTTCTCTTCCACCAAATTCTTCAGGAAAATCAGACATCTCTCGCGGTATGCCTCCTTAAGATTAATTTTTATTTTGTCGTTGTTTATGGGGTTGCACCTCTTGATTCAGGGACAGTGTCACAATGATACTAACACCTTTGTTGCCTACATAGTTTTTTTTTTTTGAAGTGTTTTTTTCAATGATTCTCCTCCAATTCATCAGCTGAAAACGGAAGGGCAGAAAATCTGAGGAAATCTGCTTCAACTCCACGGAAGAAACCTGGTTTCACTGGGAATACATCAGGGCGGTCTCTTGCGCAGCAGGTTTCTAAACGTCCCATTAGACGCTGGAAGCCTGCACCGACTAATTCTTCTTTAGAAGTGACTGCAGGTTCTGGTAAACTCCTGAACCTGCTGGATTTACAAGTATTGTATTCATATCAGTTTTACTATGACCATAGTATCGAAGATTCTGCAATTTAAGTCCACTCCCACTCAACCTTTTCGCATTACTAGCTGAGTTGGCTTTAGAAACTAATCCTTTCATTTAGGTGTAGATGTGATTTCAAGTGATAATGAGGGATCTGACCAACTATCAGCCAGTTCAATGGAGCAGAGCGCTGAGGATGAGCAGTACACTGGAAGAACTATGAAAGCTACTCCGAAGAAAATAATTACACAGAAAGATGGAGCGTGTCAAACGGCTGTGCTGCCTAATGGAGTGCAGCCTTGAATGAAGACTACTCCGCCAACCATGGTTGTGGTTTCCTAATTGCCAAAAATCCTTCACGCCAGAAGTTTTTGTATATAACTTATGAACTCCTGTCATGGTAACCTGATATCTGACTGCTTCCTAGCAGCTGCTTGGAGAAACCAATTAGCCTATAGTTTATTATCTATCTAACGAGTTTATTGTGACTAGTTATGAAGTACTATCGGATTAACGGGATGTATGTGGTTAACTTCAAACCCGCTGGCCTATTTCGCTTGTAAGATATGGTTATTAGATAGACAACTCCGGTGTCGAGGGTCTTCGTGTTGGTGCTATTTGGGTTGAATTGTCGTTTGTTTTACGAAGCTTGCTAAACCAAGAGCTCTGTCTTGTGATGGTTCAATGGCCTGAAGAGGCGAAATCAAAGCCGGCAACCTGCGTGATTACGGAGTAAAGTCCTTGATTATGATGACTTTGTCCTTTGAAGCAAAATGAGTCAACAAGATCAAACACGGTTGATGCAAAATTTTCCAGGGCATGAAAGTGAGGGACAAAGTCGAGGTGGGCAACAAACAGAGGGGGCCAAGAAAACACCAACCCACTCCTTGTGCACTTTTGTTCTCTTCTTTTGATGTTCAAAGACACTGTTAAAAAGTTCAGCATTCCTTTAGTATTTTGAATGCAAAGACAGTTCCTTTTCTTTCTCTTTTTCAGCACAAGCAAACACTTTGCTGACCAATATTGAGTTGGTTTTTATTATGCATCCCAACGAAAGATTTTGTTTAGTTAAGCAGCATAGAGTATTCGGACGACTATCGACAGTATAGGTCCTTGCTACAATAATAATCTTCAGAACATGGGAGCTTATGCTGATCGAAGTCGCTTATGGGTCCTTGAGCGATGAACACTTCTCAATGTGTCACCCCTTGCCGGTAAATAAGCATTAGCTGGACGTCGCAGACACTTACAGAAAGCCTATTTGCATATATGTTTGTAGCCGCGAAGCCTGACGAGGACGTCAAACTCACCGACGGATAACAATGAAGCACATAGATAGCGAGACAAATGTGTGTTGCCACCCAAAAATCATTACTTTCCATGTAAATACCATCCTATCGTTCATTCAACTGTACAGTTATTTGAGAACTTTCCTATCATCAAATCCGTCGCCTTTTCCTCAGTCAGCAAACAGGACACCCTCTAAAGATAAATAGACAATTAAACAAAGTTATACCCAAAAAGGGACGCTATGACTGATGATCCCACTTCGTCGATTCCCCCTGAAATGTACAATGTGGTAAGCATCTGCACCACACCTTGTCGAGGCTGGCTCTCAAAAATTCAGCCGTCAAATAAACAATGTCATTTCTTCGCGTCCTGGAATCGGTAACCATGGTCGTCTCTCAAGGACCTGATCTACGACTTCATTGTCCCTGATCATTTGGGGTCGTGATAACTTACATCTCTTCCTTCTGTAACTTAATCGTCCTCAAGAAAGATTCTGTGCATGAAATCCCGAAATCTTTTGGAGTAGAGCTTGGGATCAACTGCTGAGATTGAGGTGGGATCCACCTGAAGGGACTTGTATGCATGTTCTATCTTTTTGGTAATATCATAATCTTGGAGAATGTCTATGATACCAAAATATAAGACCACGTCAAAAATAGCGCCGTGGCTGCCACCGCTTCTTTCGCTTGGTGGAGTTCCACTGCTTGGACTTTCATGGTGGTGTGTTGGAGTCCCATTACTTCTTGAGCTGGAGGAGTAGTGCTGGTGATGATCAAATTCAACCCTTGAGACCCGTTGTGCTCGTGCAGGCAGGTTTGCTCCTAATCTGATGAATGGTTTCCTGCATAATTTTTAATGAAGAAGACCATTTGAAAATGGCAACATGATCATTAACCAATTCAAATAAACTACTGACATTTGCAGATAGAAAAGTTTGAATCAATCAGTACACGTTTGACCTTGATACACACTCATTATATTCATCTTTGCCCCGCAAGCATTACACCGAGCATCAAAGAAATGTGGTAATCATTCGGTTTCCTACTATGTCCAAGTACCTCAGAGAAATTCAGTGCCCTTCTTAACTCGGCGATGATGTTTTAAACCCATATGCTGCTTAGGCATCAAAACTATAAGATCATATAGCACCAATCAGGCTGCAATTGCAGACAACTCAAGGAAAATTACTTGTTGTAAACTATATATTTCCAACAGAGTTACACTCATATGTCCGGCCTTGCATATTCCTCAGACAGAAATTTAAGGATAATTCTATCACTAATGACTTGTTTTGGTTCTACACGGATGCCAAAACTATAGTATGGTAGCTCATACTGATAGTATGGTAGCTCAGACGGTTGAGTATGTAGAAGGTCAAGCTATGATCCTTTTGTTTGAAGCTGAAGATATTCACTCTGCTATCAAAGAAGATGAAGATATTCCAAAGGTGAATCAGGCTTCTATACCAAGGGACGGATGGCATGACCACATGAGGCAAAAAAACCAGTGACAAAAAAAGCAACTAGGACTGATAAGTGGTCCGATATTATCGACATGCGTATATTACGTACTTCAATAAGCAATAATGCGGATAAAATTGCTGAGATAGATTGAAATCAATGAATCAACCAAACACCTAGCCCATGGAACATCGTGAACAAAGTGAACAGACATACCTACGCTATTGCAGCACACAATATTTAGGATCACCAAGGTTTCCAGAGAACACACTCAGTCAGATATATCATAGTAATTGATTGTTAAAGAAATACTTACTGTCCTTCCATGATCCAGTCGGTATCTTGCGGCTCTGCACTGAATGCTTGATATCCTCGAGGAGAATTCCTATCTTGGGTTGCATCCGTCCGAGCTGAACGGAAGTTTAAAACCCGTGTTACATGGGATTGCTATCAAAGATCAAGAAGCACTAAAATGAGCATTGGATTCCACAATGAAATTAATCATCATACCAGTAGGTGATAGGCTCATTTTGTCATTGGGATAGCCGTCTCTGAAGTGAAGACCAATCAGTAGACTGTAATCCATGATTTTCTCCGCTTCCAAGAACTCACAGTCCCTGTCAACTTGCCTGCAAGAAAAATAAGTCACTGACGTTGAAAATCTAGACCACAATAATTGGTAAAGAGAGAGGCAGCCAGGGCTAACCGAATGAGCTCTTGATGCCAAGATCGTTGTAGATGAAAGACGAAGTTGAGATCAAGGTCTTTCAGAGTCGTTGTCTCATCAATCTCACCTTCAGGTTTATCAATCGAACGACCATAAGAAGAACCTTTCAGATCGAACCTTTTATGAATACGGAACTCTGAATGGAATAAATTCCCCATCACGATGAACCTTGTCTAAATTTCCAGGTTAAAAAAGTCAGACTTGGCAAAAGTATTTACAGCTAATCCCAATGCCTAGGTATCTCAAGAACTGATCAAGGGTATACCTTTTGGCCGCCTGCTGGCTTAACACAATGCACACCGAAGAACTTTGTGACCAATGTATTTCTGAACTGATAAACATGCCGATAGTAGCTTGATAGCATTTTGATAAGAACCTGAAGAGCATAATGCACCAATGTTAAAGGTTACTAGAAGTAGAATGGTTAGAGTTCCAACAAATTCACAATATATGATGGGAACCATCAACAGTTTCTTATAGGATTGTCTTGATCATGAAAAAAAAAGCTCTGCGAACTAACCTTGACTTCGGACTTCTTTACGGTTTTAATCATGAACCGATCATCTTGAGTTAGGTAAAAGAAGCTCCCGCTCTTCCCAGGAGAAGAGAACTCTCTCAAAGTATCATTTCCACAAATGGCTAACATGTAATCCGCTGGATCGATCCCAAACAATCCCCTCAAATGCCTATGCAGCATTACAAGACCAACGGCATAAGAATATAATTAACACCCCACACTATGGCATCTCGACAGTCCATTTTAGAAAAATAAACCATGCTGCAAAGAGTTTTGCCTACCTGAACACCATTGGACAATAATCCTTCCATCTGAAATCCACTGATTGATGAGGCGGAGTATACTTTGATCCTTCAGGGGCAAATCTAGTCCAGAACTTCTCCCTCGGCTCGAAATCAGAAGGCTTAAGGTCCCTCACCACCGAAGCGTGCTTCCCAACAGAATGCCTTTCAATAAGAGATATTTTTTCTCTTAAACAGGATTTTGTACCGAATAAAGTCCAGCATTCATTAGCTATGAAACTAAATAGACATTACTAGCTAGATAGACTCGAAACGTACTCTACCACATTGTTATATGCCAAATGAAAGTATGATCAAACATCACCATTTACACCTAATAGGAACCAAGATCATAAGTACCTAATACCGAGTTGCAGATTAAGCATCAGCTCGAAATTCTTATGCCCTTTGGTGATGGTCTGTCCCGGCTTCTTCACCTCATGGCCGCCACACCAATAAGGCCTAGGACTCGGACACTGCCCCACTACAGGATGATGAGCCCTCCTCACCACCCTCGGGTTCGACCCAAAGCAGGAATCCCTGGCCTCCTTATACAACTTCGACGCCTCCACATTATCGATAATATCACAAGTTATATCACCTCCGGCCTCATCATCCGCGTCCCATATACATATCCTAGGAAAATTCACCCCCTTCTCCGACAGGCTCCACCTCCCTGGACCAGCATCAACAACAGAAGACGTCCTTCTCTGATCCGGCAATAGCTCGCCGTTATTATTATGTGCATCGTCGTTCCCCCAGTTGCCAGCGTAAGTACACCCGTCAACCCTAGTAAACACCCCTTCCCCTCTCGGCACCCCATTTGCCCAAAACCCCTCGTACTTATTCCCGTTGGTCCATATCAAAACCCCGTTGCCTTCAATCACGCCCCCTTTCCACTCCCCTTCATACACATTACCATTCCTCCATACATACCTCCCGTTCCCATCCTGCACATTACCCTTCCACATTCCATCATACACATCCCCATTCGCATACATCTTTCTCCCCTTCCCTTCCTTCTTGTTCCTCATCCATGTGCCGCAATACGTGTCCCCGTCGGGCCCGGTGAACGTCCCGTGGCCCGACATCCGCCCGGCCCGAAACTCCCCCTCGTATGTGGCTCCCGACGGCCACGAGAACTTACCCTTTCCCGTCGCCTCGCCGTGTTTCCAGTCGCCTTCGTACATGCACCCGTCCGCCCACAGGTACTTTCCGGCCCCGTGCGGGGAGTTGTTGACGGTCAATGCTCCGATGTATAGGTCCCCGTTCGGCAGCGGCATTTCCACCGTCAATGAAGTCACGGCCGGTGCGACCCGGCGCAGGCCCGGTCCGGCCCGGTTCAGGCCCGGTGGGAAAACTACCATCTGGGGAGATGGGTTTTCTTCGTCGTCGTCTTCTTCGCTTGCTTTGGAGTCGTTTGAGTGAAATGCGAGCAATCTCTCGCGCATCTTTAGTGGGTTTTTTTCAGTGGGTAGGCGGTGACGGCGGCATTGGAGTTTTGGTGATCTGAGATGGGTTTTTTATGTGAACTTGGGTTTGGGTTTTGTTTGATGGAAAATGGTGAGTGAGGAGAGAGGTGGTGGAAAAGGGTGAATGAATGGGGAACAAGAAGGGAAGAGCGTGAAGGAGGAGACAGAGAGGGCAGTGTGAATACAGTACTAAAGTAGGGTGAGGTGGTGGGTGATGAGCTGACGACGAAACATAATTGTTCGTTTGTTTATGCTCAACCCTGTACTGTAATCTCCACATTTTATTGTTCGTAACAAAGTTAAAAGACATTATTTCCGTAAACCTGCTCGTAACAAAATTAAGACATGATTTTCATTGTTTTGTTCTTGACAGTAATAACTAGGCAATTGTCATTACATATCGATTGATTGTCGACTCTTCTATAATGAGATTGATTACGAGTGACTATGGGTTCTTAAATATATAGATTAAGCTCTCTCAACGTATATTTTCTAAGTGATCCAAACACAAATCAGATAGGGTGTCTCAATAGAAAATTAAGAGATTGTTTGATATTAATATTGTTTCCCGTTATTTATTTTCTATTTTTTTTAAAATGAATGAAATAGAAATTTAAAAAAAAATATATTGATTTAAAATCAACGTAGATAGCCAATGTGAGAGTTGAGCTAATCACGGAATCAAAAGATCCAAACACGAGCTCTTACTTAGAGGTGACTAAGATCGACAGATCACTACTGCTCTTAAACATCGGAATGGTGTAGGCAGGTAGAGAATTATGTGGGGGAATGTTGCTGTTAGGGTGTGTAATTAGTGGTGGGTTTTGTTTGATATTATGGTAGTGTGATTAAATATGGGTGAAATTAATTAGACGGAAGCGATCTAAGATCCAAGAGGGGAGAGATGCTTAACTGTTGGAGCCGTTAATACCCCTGTCGTTTTATAAGTGCTGATGGATCTGTAGTTGGCGACTTTGTGGTTTTGTATTGAATGATCTACACACTCTTTTTTTTTTTTTTTTTTTAATTGATCTACACACTCATTTTGATTATACCTTTTTCTACAACGGTATAGTATTCGATGTCCCTGATCATACACGGAATAGAGACATAGTGATGGTGACAATCATGATTACGATCATATAGAAATCTTTTATTTAGTAGATTTGTTACGTAGGTTTCATTTTTCTAATGTTCTTGATCTTCTTATGAACTCATTTTTTGGATTCAAGTCTTATCAAACTCATCATTTTTTGGATTCAAGTCTTATCAAACTCATAAGAAAGGATACCGCCCATTATTTTTGATTTCGTTCATTAGATACAAGTTTGGGAGAGGAATCGAGTTCATATCACTTACATTGTCTTGTAAATTAGCTGATGAGCATAGAATTCTGATATTCTTAACCGATATGTGCAACCATATCTGATTTCATAAGGATTCGGGAAGGCAGTAAGTAAATAACACTGTATGACAAGAGAAACTAGTGTGTCCCTTGAGAGCAAGCTGCATAATGTTGAAGATTCGCGGATAGAAATCTTTCAAGTATCCGAGTACCCCTGATTCGGACAATCAACTAAATTTAGAATGTAATCTCTTCGGTTAAAATTGATTTATACGTACAAAAATTTCAAATATGTTTTTGCAACACCTGAAAAAGAGGGGAATAACATGTTTTTGGCAACATAGGTGTTGGGTTTCCAGTAACTAGTTGCGGAATACTAACAAGAGACGATGTTATTGTGTTGATAAATATAGAAGCAACCACAATCACACAGACACAATATTTAACGTGGAAAACCCTCCCAAATTGGAGAGTAAAAAACCACGGGACGCACACCGGCAAAATCCACTATTCCAGTAAACAAGTACAATTGTTCTTCTCAAGTTTTAGCCCTAAAACTTGAGGCATACACTAGAAGTAGTGATGCAATGCAGTAGGGATAACAGTAATGGAAACTACCCGCTCCAAAACTCCCAAATTACATTCAATACTGCTTCTTTGGAATTTTCAGCTTGAAAGCTGAAAAACTCGTTTTTGCACTGAAAACTGAAATCTGCTTTGGAAGCTTACCAAAGCAAAACTGAAACTGCTCCACTGGAAGATGAATCACCACTGAACTGAAGCACTACCACTGAAAATTACTGAAGCTCTGGAAACTGGAAAAACTTGACGACAGAAGCTTGTCCTTCACCAAACAGCCGGTGTTCTTGTTGGAGGAAACACCAACGACGGTTATACCAAACCAAGCCACCAACCTTAGCCGCAGCAGCCGTTGATTGTCCAGAGCAAGCCAAAGCAAGTAAACTAGCCGCAAAACGGAGACAAAACAAGATGGTGAGACAACCCCCTTTGTACTCCTTTGACGAGATTCGATTCCAGCAGCCTAATCTGATGATGTGGCAAGGACAAGGTTAGGGTTTGTTTGGTGGCAGGGTTGAGGAAAGGAGACGATGAGGTTC
>LIEC01006453.1:0-14442 GCA_001925005.1 Drosera capensis
CCACATCTTCTTCTTTACTGATGCAAAGTCATCCGGTTTGTGAGTCTTTCTGCCATGACTTTAGCATCTGTCGACGGATTATCGTCTCTGTTACTGCTAGTTTTTTCTCTATGAAGCTGACATAGCTTTTTATGAAAGGGGAGTTTGATTCGATAGTAACTCCTAATTTCCTATCTTTTTATGTCTAGAACAACAAAGTTAGGAAGGAGTCAGATGATGAGGATGAAGAAAGAGAGGAGGAGGAAGAGGGCAGTGACGCTAGCTCAGCTGGTGATTATAGTCAGGTAATTGTTCTTTCCTGCATGCATGTGTGTACTCTGGGGACTCGGGGCATTCCATCTGTGATAATTGTTACTGTCACCCATGCGTCTACTACTACTACTACAACAAAAAATTTCAGGTTTTTCTTTAATATATAAGGTCTCGGTACACAATTTTTCCCCTACTGTCAACAACATAGAGGTTTTTTCTTAATGCATCTAAATGATACAAATTGTATTTTGCAAAAGGACGGTTGTTTAGTTGTTAAGACGGTAAACTGTCTTAGAAATGTTTATTTATCCGAATTCCGGAAAGGTAACCAATGCTTGCAAAAGGGTTGTGAGACGAGTATCAGACTAATTGGTTGCAAGACTTGATAGGTGTTATGTCTACCATCTCGGTACAATCTCCGGGTCACAGTATCACGTACATCTATGCTAAGACGGGGCCCATAACGACAATTTGTATATCTCGGTATAATCTGGAGTCTGATTTGAGCCCTGTGATTTACTATATTGCTTTCTTTGGCAGAATGAGGACTTTGATGACGATGAAGATGATTGCAACGATGATGACGGTGGTGGTGGTGGCGACGGTACATTTTTCTTCTATGCTTCACCATCAAATCTCACTTATTTCTAAGTGAGGATTTTGTTTAGCAAAGCTTCATGTCATTTGGAAAGGGGTCGCTAATGAGTTGCTTCATTGCAGAGGGAGGCTTCTACTGATATCTACCTGGCGGGTTAGCGGATATGGAAGCTTGCTTGAAAGAAGCAGCTATGAGGAAGTACTGTGCGTTTTACGCCCCCAAAATTTCGTCGATTGGCATGGATTGATGGTGTATAGTCGAAGTTTTTGTTAGCGAGCTTGACATGTTCATTTCTATTCTTAGTTAAGAGCCCGAAACAAGTGTAATATTTTATTTTTTATATTATTATTGATTGTTCGTCTCAACGTCATAACAAAATTATATCATTGTTCGGATGTAAATATCGAACTTAAACTATTATTAATATTTCAAGATAATTTTGTAAAAAAATTAATATTTGATTTATTTCAATAAATCCATATGAAATTGTTGACTTATTCTTGAACGAAAGAAGGAATAAGACAGTGTATATATCTCATGTCTAATTTTATGAGTTGAGAGAAAATGGGCTAAAACAGTGTAGAAAGGCCCAGATGGAGCGTCCAAAGAATATGAAACCGGGCCCGAAACCCATAACGAAAACGGGGCCCATCCAAAGTGGTCATCATCACATACATAAGTCTATATTAACTGCATCACCTCACCTCGTCAGAGACGACGCACGCGGCAGCGTCATTTCATTCAAAATCATCACAAACGAGAAAAAGAGAAAATCACAGAGAGAGAGAGAAGAGAGATCGATAGATCGATCGGGGAGAAAAGGAAAATGTCGTGGCAAGCGTACGTGGACGAGCACCTGATGTGCGAGATCGAAGGCGGAAACCACCTCACCGCCGCCGCCATCCTCGGCCAAGACGCCTCCATCTGGGCCCAAAGCTCCGCCTTCCCTCAGGTCCCTCCTCTCCCACTTCTCTTAATCGATCGATCTCGTTCCGATTCGATCTGTTTCAATTCGATATGTGATTGCGGTTGGATTTTACTGATGTTTGATGGATTCTGATCTGATTTGTGTGTGAATGTGATGATCGAATCTGATAGGTCTGGAATAGGTGGAATGTGATCTGGATCTTATCGCGTCCATTAGGTTTTGACTTTTTGATTGTTGATGCGGTGATTTTTGTCATGTTATTCACGATCTTGTGGTTTTTAATGGCGTCTCTGAATGCAAATGGCAAAATGTAACTATTGATCGCGTCATTCGATCTAAATTATGTGTAATTGGAATATTGGATACGTCTTGTGGTTTAATTGTGTGTAAATGTTGTTCGTCAGGTTTTAATTGTGTGTAATATTGGATACATACTTTCTTTTGGTTGATAAGAGAGCTAGTTTGTTTTGCATTTTTATGTGTACATATTGTGTTGATCATGTTATTTGATGGTGTTGCACACAGTCTCATCAGTGACACTCTTTATCTTCTTGTTAAAACGGTGTACACTTCATTTTCACTAATCAGAAGGATACAAATTCAGGTGGATAGGGTCCTGATTGTTGTGCATTTTATTTGGTTGTTCAATCATCTATCAAGTATCAAAGTTTTGTTATAGGGTCAAATTCGTAATGCATAAATGTGAACAAATACTGCGAGTAAAATATGTCCGATTGGCACTTTCTACTTGCACTTTTAAATATCCTTTTGGATTCTCTAGTGAGTGTCACAAATAATTCAATGTTATCTTGCCCATTGAGTTGCCTTTCTGAGAGATTTACAGAGCTGTAGATAAGGAAAACCTGGCGTTATATGATAATACTGGTTTATTTAATCCTTTGCTAACGTGTGAGATGTGATGATTTTCTTCAACATTTACTTATTTGCATAGAATCAAGGGTCAAACTAAAAACAACTACTCCTTTTTGTAGCTTTTTCAAATTCTGCCCTTTTCTTCGGCAACGAAACTTGCAGATCATATACAACGAATATGAGCACGTAAATTGGAATTTGCACGTGTATTTATTTTCTTCATTTGGTTCCTTGGACTATGCCTGTGTTTGCATCCAACGGTTTTTCAATTAAACTTTCATATTTCCCCAAGTGAAGTTCTCTTTGTTTCAAATCTGCAGTTCAAGCCTGAAGAGATCACTGCTATTATGAAGGATTTTGACGAACCAGGGTCCCTTGCCCCTACTGGGTTGCACCTTGGTGGTACAAAGTACATGGTGATCCAAGGAGAGGCTGGAGCTGTTATCCGTGGGAAGAAGGTTTATCTTTCTCACTATTATCTTTTTATATCTCTGTTTGAGCTACCTTGTATAGGTATAAACTTAGCAAGAGGTATGCTGATAACTCGTTACTCAATGAAGTGAAACTATGACAACTTGTTCTGGAGTTTCATCTTTCCAGTTTATTGTCATTGAAAAGCTAGATACTCTATGTAGCCGACCACAGACTTTCATGTTGTAATCATGAAACTAAGTTCAGTCAGGGTATCGATTTTCTTTTGGAAATAAGTAACTTCTGCAAATCTGTGCAATGGCTTTCTATCCATTTGGAAATTCTGTTGCTTCATTCAGGTTTCTCTCCTTCCAAAAGATGTATCCCTTTAGTGAGGCTCAGAGAATTTCTTTTTGTGACTAGCTGCGTAGATTATAGGAATGCAATGCATTTGAGATCTCATCTCTTAAATCACCATGCTGTGTAAATTTTCAGCAGGTTGCAGCTAGCGCCCCCTTTTGTTAGTTTTACATATATATTTTTTTTCGTATTTACCTTGATGAGCTATGGTGGAAAGAACATTGTCACCAGAACTTAAGTGTTTTTTTTTTATATATAATTCAAGTAATCTCTCGAATGACTTTTGTTCTGTCACTTTTATGCAACATGTTTGTTGTTTATAGTACGAGCTCAAGTATTTTAATCTTGATTCTTAAAATCGTAGTTGTTCCTTACAATACAGTATGGTTGTGTTACCAATTTCATAAACACCATCTCACTTGATCAAATGTCATTTGAATTGTCCTCTGCCCATTTATATGACAACCAAGAACAAGGATATCTATGGTCTTGTAGCTTTTCATCTTACTTTCACCCTCCCTATCACTAAACTCTCCTTCCCTCTATGCTGCAGGGATCTGGTGGGGTGACAGTAAAGAAAACTGGGCAGGCTCTAGTCTTCGGGATCTATGACGAACCTGTCACTCCCGGGCAGTGCAACATGATTGTGGAGAGGCTCGGTGATTACCTCGTTGAACAGGGGCTCTAGATAACTAATCCTTTTTCGAGTTATCTGATTCCTCCTGTGTATGTTTCTTCCTAAAGTAATATATGGGATCTATTACCAGAATTTTTGTCACTGCTGAGGAAATAATCTTGCGAGGGAGCAGCTGGGAATTTCTGGTCCTTTTTTATTCTGCCTTGATGATATGTATGTCTGGAGTCTTGATGCTTTGGTTTTGTCTTTGAATGAGACGACTGAGATTTGATTTTGATTCCATTTTGGTCTAAATTGTTGCACTTGTTTTATTGCGCAAATCTTCCTGATTGATCATCTAGAGCAATGACTGAAGCATCAGGAATTCATTTTTTGAGCTTTTGAGAGTTGGACAAAGATTATCGGCAAAGAAAACAAGCGTACAAAAATAAAAAAGGAATTTTTTTAACGTAAAAAATATCAATTTCTCTACAACATTATTAATATTGAAATCATGAAAATTTTATCAAAATTTTGTTAGAGATGCCATATAATGGTTCTCTTCTAAACGTGCGAATTATTCGGTTCGGGTGCATTTCATATGATAAGCGTATCATACGTGCTTATTCTTAACACGAGTCCATTTTAACACGTAAAGGAAAAGCCCATGACCTCTTCCCTGAAACACACTTATTCGGGGCATGATAGTAAAACCACCCTTTTTTCCTCTATATATCACCTGCAAAACCCTACTAATCCCTCGCCTCCCTGATGAATCTCCATCGGCGGCTGCGGCTGTAGCTACTCTTTTCTTCCTCTTGTTGTTCTATGTTGATTTCTTCTCTGTTTCTTTAATTTTTTGGGTTTTAAAATTTTCAATTTTTTTTAATGGATTTTGGTTAGTATAGAAAAAAAAAAACAAAAGGGCGATGTACGAAGCAGAGATGGTGTGTATCGGCAATGTGCGGAGAAATCCCAATGCACTTTTTAATAGCCGAAAGAGTTCTCTGCGACATTAAATTTTCAGGGGCAGATGGGCAGTTGTGTTTCATCCCTAATCTGTTGATTATCTCAACAATCATCTTCCCCATATTTCTTATTTTTTATTATTCACCTTTTTTCCTGAAAAACGATTATTCACCTTATTTGGTTGTTAAACCTAATTATTTTATTTTTTTAAAAAAAGACTCACACTCTCCAGTTGATTCGACACACCCAATATATATACCTCGACTAGTTTTTTTGTGATGGCGATGGAGATGAAGTGAAGAGAGAGAGAAGGAAGATGATGAGAGGGGTTGTTGAAGGGTAGAAATGTAGACACAATGTGATTAATGTGTGAGAGTCCCGTAAGCCATAGTTATCAAATAAGAACACAGATTGGAGTTTTGAACCGTGATCTGGTGTTTCTGTAGACTTGATTGAAAAACTGGTATCGTAATTGACTGGGTAAAAATGCGGATGATTCGACTTATTTGCCAAAACAAAAGTATTCGATGAAAGCTGCTTTTTTTAACAAAAACTATGATTCACGTCAGGAAGAGCATTCATCGTATTTTTGTGAAAATAACTGTCAAATATGGTTGTTTATAATGTTTACTTCAATCGGATTTAGGAAGATTTGATTGGGAATATTGAAATTGAAAAAAATTTCCAAAAAGAAAAAAAAATGTGAAAATAATTGTCAATGGTTGTTGTTAATAATGTTTACTTCAATCGGATATAGGAAGATTTGATTGGGAATATTGAAATTGAGAAAATTTTCCAAAAAGAAAAAAAAAATTGAAAATGATTCTCATCCAGGAACTATCCAAACCCATTACGAGGGAACTAAAGGCACTTTGACGAGACCCAAATACGATTTTAAATCCAACTCAAATTTTTTATTAACAAATTTAGATTCAATTCAAATTAAAATCGATTCTCGAATTCGAATTCAATTTAACTCGTAAATAATGAGAATGTAAATCCATCCAAAACGATGAAAATCTATATCCATCCATCATATTCATTTTAATCTCAATTATTAATTACATTATTATAATTTTAATCATTAATTTATTAAAAGATATATTTTGTATCACCACACATATTTTCTATGCCGATTTTACCACTGTTGTATGCATGCATGGATGATAATTTGTTTTTAGAGAATTAGTTTAGTTGGAGACTAACATAATCACTTATTAGGAGTAATTTATCTTTTTCAATTAAAATTATACTACACGTATCTTTTAACTGAAGATAATCTATACATGAAATCCTGACCACTTGAACCGAACCAAAACAATCAACGTCCCCCCATTCATCCAAACCCGTGCATCTAATCTTTTCATTATTAATTACGTTCACAAAGATTACAGAAGAGCCACAACATCAACGCGGTACCTGATCTCGTAATATAAACCGCGGAACAAACCCCCCAATTATTTCACCTTTGACCCCTCGCCGCCGCTGATGCCTCATCACCACGGTGTCATCGCCGTTCATCGAATTCGTATTCTCAGTCAATTCCCGTTATAATTAGCGGAGTTCTTCTCCTGGATCGATCGAATTGTTACGTCTAGGGTTAGGGTTTTGATCAGATCATCTGATTTGAGTCTTCCTTTGATTGAAAAATCTGGGTTTCTTCTCCTTTTGTTCACATTTTGGTTTTTGGTTCGTTGACTCTATAAAAAAGAGAGAGAAAAAAAGCAAATCATTTGCTTTTTATTGTTCCGTTTCCAGGAAGTTTCGGGTTGTCGTGTTCTGGGGGTCTTGATTCGGAGTCGTGTGCTTGGTATTTTCGATTTGGGTGTCAAAATCTGTGTTTTTGGTTCGTGTGGTGTCGATTTGTTTGATCGTTGTTCTTGAGTTTAGGGTTAGGGTTTGGTTGTGATTTGAGGTGATTTGATCCGAGTAACTGATTTGGAGGGGTAAAGAGTTCTTTTGTCTGAGATGGCGATGGAACAGTACGGTGTTACGAAGCCGATTTCGTTGGCTGGGCCTGATAAAATTGATTTGCGGCGAACACGTGAGTTGGAGAAGGTTTGTGTTGTTTTGTGTGCCGATCGTGTTGTGTTTGCGTCGGGATTGTTATAGTGTGTTGATTTTCTTTGTTATTTGATTGGCAGTTTATGTTTGAAGCCAAGTTATATGAAAGCAACGAGGAGGCACATAAGAGGGAAGAAGTTCTACTTCTTCTTGGACAGGTAGCGACCTGACTTGGAGCACTCTACTTTGTTTATGTATTTCTTTGAAGGTTCAGCCTTTACTTTTTGTCATGATCCAGAGCGATGTTTGTTGAGTAACTTTTTACTCGGTTACCTTTACTCGTGCCATAATCTAATTTTTTGTCAGATTGTCAAGGATTGGGTCAAAGCCCTTACCCGCTTGAGAGGATATAGTGATAAGATGGTGGAGGATGCAAATGCACTCATCCTAACTTTTGGTTCGTGTCGCCTTGGGGTAAGTTGCAGTTTAATCTCTTCATCTTTTTTCTTGCTGACTTGCATTTTACCTCAAGTCAATGCCATGTCCTTTTGAACTTGTTGATGTCGAAGGTGGGTAAGTTAGCATGAATGTATTAAGTGCATCATAATGTGAAAAATAGTTCACCGGCCATCCTTGACGATTTGGTGTTCAGATTGATCGTTCTTCTTGTATTCTTGCTCCAGTCCTTGATTTTATCCCTGATTATTTTGTTTGGTATTTACTATAGGTTAATTGTCCTGGAGCTGATATAGATGCTTTATGTGTTGGCCCTTCATACGTTAGCCGAGAGGTATGAACGCATGGTCTTGAGTCACAATCACGCTAGTCTCCATTCTTCCTATGCCTGTCTATTTTCTAACCCCTTTATGTAACTTGCTTCGCAGGAAGATTTCTTCCATGTGTTGCTGGAAGTATTGGTGGAGATGGATGAGGTGTCAGAGTTACAACCTATCCCTGATGCACATGTCCCGGTGTTGAAGTTCAAGTTCCATGGCTTTTCTATTGATCTGCTTTATTCAAGTATTTCTCTTTTGGTCGTCCCTGATGTAAGTATAACAACTCTCTTTTTCAGTCCCTATTTTTGGTGATATACATCTTCTAGCTCTACATATATCTGAAATCATTAGCAGTTGTATTTTGGGTGAATTTGAACAGTCCCTTTCTTCCTATCTTTAGTACTTCTTGCTTTGCAAAGTGGCTTATTTCGAGGAGCCAAGTCTTTAGCATGAACAGATGTTTTGATATCAGGATGAGAGGCTTTTCAGTTTCTCTTATTGGAAACACAAGTTTGTCAGCTCACCTGCTTTGCCCCCTGTTGCACATCAATTTTCAATTGGATCTTAACTATTAGGAGCTTTTTTAAGCAGGCTGCTTATTGCTCCCATGAGTCGCTTTGGATGTTAAGTTAAAAGGACTAGAATAACTGATGTCTTCTAATGATGATTAACTATCCCTGGATTATCTTTAATGGTTCTTGCTTGATCATACCATATTATTACCCCAATCTCTATCTCTTTATAACTTGAGCTTGTAACAGGACCTTGATATATCTCATCCGTCCGTTCTATACAATGTTGATGAAGCTACTGTTCGTAGCCTCAATGGCTGCCGGGTGGCTGATCAAATTCTTAGACTTGTCCCAAATGTAAAGGTATGTTGCATATGCTCTCAAGAAATTATTGTCGTTCTACCGATTATGATACTTATAAGTAAATAAACTTTTTCTGCTAGATTATGCTGGTTCATCTCTTTTTGCTCTCCCATTCGTGTTTTCTAAAATTGTCTGTCATTTCAGTTGTATGCAAATTATTCCTGATGCTTTATCTTCCTTGTCTAGCACTTCCGGACTACACTTCGGTGCCTCAAGTATTGGGCACAAAGACGCGGTGTTTACTCTAATGTTAGTTTCTTCCTTCTTACTTTTATATCCTTTTTTAAGTGACACATCTCTGCCGGTGCCAACTCCTTTGTATTTTCAGGTGATCGGCTTCCTTGGTGGAGTGAACTGGGCAATCCTCGTTGCTCGTGTCTGCCAGCTCTACCCAAATGCAGTTCCAAGCATGTTAGTCTCGCGGTTTTTCAGAGTCTACACTCAATGGCGGTGGCCGAATCCTGTTATGCTTTGTGAGATAGAGGAAATGGAGCTGGGGCTACCTGTTTGGGATCCTCGCAAGAACCCTTGGGATAGAACTCACCACATGCCTATCATTACTCCTTCATATCCCTGCATGAATTCGAGTTACAATGTTTCCACAAGCACCCTGTGCGTTATAATGGAGCAGTTTGAGTTCGGTAACAAAATCTGTCAGGTAAGGAAGTTCAAAGGGAATTTATGTCTTGTCACTGATCACATGCTGAATCGAGTTATTTTCATGTGCAGGAGATCGATTTGAGGAAAGCAAGTTGGCATACCCTATTCGAACCATACATGTTTTTTGAAAGCTACAAGAACTATATCCAAGTAGATATGGTTTCTGCTGATGCCGATGATTTGCGTGCTTGGAAAGGATGGGTGGAGTCTCGTGTCAGGCAGTTGACATTGATGGTAACATATATGCTTTTAATGTGTTTTTCTTAATGAACGTCCTGGATCAAAATGATATAGGGTGAGCTTTGTTCCATGTCCGCTTCGTCTCCAATGGGAAGGCGGCTAAGAAGATGACATGGAAGGTTTTAGCTTGCCGAAGGCTTTTTTCAGAACATCATGGAATGCGCTGTCATATAGATGACATTAGGCTTTATTTGAAACTTAGCACCCTAGATATTAGAGGATATGCTTAATGCTCTTGGCCATGATTTTCTTCTCTTCTCTCTTTTATCCTTTCTTTCTCTGCCCTGTTAACCTAAGCTCCTCTCACCGGAGCTTTTTTCTTCTATTTGCTTTTGACTGTTGCAGATAGAGCGTGATACATTTGGAAAATTGCTGTGCCATCCCTACCCTCATGATTATGTTGACTCATCGAAATGTTATGCGAAGTGTGCAATTTTCATGGGATTGCAACGCAGAAAGGAAGGGGCGGAGGAAGCTTTTCAGCAGTTCGACCTTCGTGCAACCATAGAAGAATTCAAGCAGTCTATATTTGTGTACTCATATTGGAAGCCCGGAATGGATCTTTTTGTTTCTCATGTTCCTAGAAGGGGGCTTCCTGCTTACGTGTTTTCTGCAGGTTATGTGAGGGCTCGATGTTCTGGGCTTTCAAATGAGCGACTGGTGGGAACTTCAGATTGTGGAAGGAGTGAAGTGAATGGGGAGTCATTAAGAGATACTCGTCTCAAAAGGATACATTATAGCGACGTGGTGCAGACACTTCATCCTTCAAAACGACAATCTCTCGAGTCACCAAGTTCACGTCGTAGAGAGTCATCATCTCCTGAAGTTGATGGTGAATCTAGAAGCTCATCCACAGGGTCGTCGACATTGGTTGAGTCTCCAGAGATTTCTCCTGACAATGCTTCAAGGGTTATGATGGAAAGGATACCTGTTGAGTCTCCAGTGTCTTCGCCTGAGTCAGTGGCAACCCCAACAAGTGAGACCAGTTCGTCGGAGCATCTGGGCGTTGAGGAAGTCACATGCAGCAATGAAGGAAGCTGTAGAAGCTCTGAAGGAAGTGATGCTTCTTCATCTCCTGAGTTACATAGTGATCTGACTGGCACATCCCCAGAGCATGATAGTAATGGCAAACGAGTATCTTTCACCAAGGTGGCGGAAGCTCTGCAGGTTGTACTGTTTCCTTTTGCTGTTAATTAAAAGAGATGGGAGTGTTGATGGTTTTGCTCATTGGTCGTTGTTCTTCTGCTGAAGCCGAACACAACAATCGATATGATCTTTGGTCGAAGGAGCGCAATTGAAGGTGCCAGTTTTCAAGATTTGGCTTCATCAAGGCATGATCTTTTTCTCTTTTTTTTTTCTTTTTTTTTTTTTTTACCATTGAAGGCATGATCTTTGTCTGGCCCTTAGCTAGTACTTCTCCGTGTTATTTCCATGTTTATCTTTACACTGTTTCTTTTTCGTATTTGTGACGGTATTCATTGCAGGCCGAGTCTTGCAGCAGAGGCATGAGACAGGCTGGGGCGAACAGGATAGCATTGAGCAGGTCTGGTAAGCGGTAAATGTTACATGCTGCATTTCATTTTTTCCTAAATTTCACAGGTTTTCATAGCTTGTGGTCTTTGGGAGCTAATGTCTTTGCATCAAGATACCTCAGAGCAGTCTGGCGGATTCAAGTTAAATGTCTGGCGGCTTTTCCCATCTTGGTAGGATTTGTTCAATGGATCTCAGCTTTGCTTCGGGGAGAAAGAAGAGGCGGGAGGGGGTTGAAGCAAGTAGGCAATCTAGGTCTGTTTTGCGCCCTGCATAAGGGGAGGGCGCAAATTCTTAGGGTTTTTTTAGCGGCTTGGGTGGCGGTCGGTGTATATTGTATACAAGTTAGAAAGGTAGTCATTATTTAGGAGTTCCTTGTGGGCTGGGGTGGCTTTTCAAAATCCTTGTATGAACAAGGGCGCTAATTTGAAAGAAATATCCCTTCTGTGCTACTTTGCTCTTTCTCTTGCAATCGCATGAAACGAGATTCACAGCTTGTGTTTTCAGTTCACTTTCTTGGGTTGCTTCGGAAATACTTTGCAGTCCTCGATATGATGATGCAGTTTCTTTTGCTTGTATCGGGATGATGTCCGAGACAAGCTATAAGCATAATTGTCGTGTTGACCACATGATGCTTATGTCCGGTAAGGTTAATGTGCGTAGTGTCAATGTGAAGTTTAGCATAACGGCTTGGTGTCATCCTACAGATTGATGCAACTGTGGCGACTCAGCCCTAAAATAGTTTTAACTAAAGCCAAGTTAGCAACTGCTATATGTTCCCTTGATCCTGAGAGCAAAACCTCAGAGCACTTGGTATCTTGACAAAAGTATGTTTATTCGAGATGCCTATTCGAGATGCCTGTGATATACTCGTAAGTCGTAATGCTACTGTTCATGTTAATCATAATTTCGATCCCTTGTCAAATGATCTTTGATCTGACTTGACTTTCTCGACAGACTTCTGAATGGTCTTTAACCAGCGCGCGAAACGTAACTAATATTTCACTATCAACCACTGTCATCAGCGTTCTCATGCATAGTACCTGGACAAATGTGGTTGTCGTCCAATCACATCAAGTTTCCAATATCAGCAATAGCTGAATGACGAATCAATGTGGATAAGAAAGCGCGAACAAAGTGATGAACAAAGTATATTTCACTATGCTTAAACATTGCTTTCAAAATGCAATACAAATTCAAACTTGGAAACTACCTTTCCCCCTCAAATATGGACCAAACAAAGTCTCAATATCAACAGGTCAGGCAACTCTCGAAAGATTGTGACAATTCGCACAGCATCACAAGCTAGACATTTTCACACACTTTTGGACCAGGCCGAGCTCCGAGCCTATATGCCTTTGACGGAAAACCACTCGTTAGGAACGCGCAAAAAAAGGGCTCGAAAAGACATGAGCCAAGATTTCCCACATCGATGGAGAGCGATTGTTCATATCGTGATTTCATACATCACGATATGAACATTGGCGTGGATTGTTGGTTTTCTATTGGTTTGGACGGTAATGTGAAAGCCGGTCTGTTCGACTATGGTCTTAACTTTGAACGAAGTCGAGTTAGATTGCGACCGAACACTTTAGGACTCACTTGAAAGGACGGATTCTTCATTAACTATGTTGACATTATAGACTAAGCATATTCGACACCCCTGATCAAATGATTATAGGGAGGAAGGATTTATCTCTAAATCAATCTCTTTTGATAGTTGATATGCCTGTCTGACTTGATCTTGGATAACAATGATCAACCAAGCACGATATTATTATTGTCTAAGCTAGACACACACACCAGGAACTTGGAAGTGAATCATGGGTGCAAAAATATTGGATTCAATTATATGAATCAGACCATGATAGGATTGAACATTATATGCCACGTGAATATGAATGAGTATATGGCATTTATATGTCTATTATTGACGGTTGTACATTGGCCTCAGCTGTCACTGGTGACTATTATACTGCATATGTCTTGCATATATCAGAAAGGAAAGATCTTCGGTTCCATTGGTTTCCATCAAGTGACCCACCTTGCCACTATCACATACTATTATCAGTTTGATCAGCTTGTGTTGGACGTAACTAAACTTGGATAAGCTCACAAGCTGCAGGAGTGGTGGCCCGTTTGGTAGAACGATCTGTCCGTTGTTGTTTTTGTTGATGATCATGATTCAAATCCTACTGTAACATAACAATATGTGCGAACAATGTGTTGAACGTGGCATATACTTACACAAGGTGTTGTGACCATCTATGTTCATTTCATAGGTAAGGTTCGACGATTGGTATGAATCCAATACGACAATATCACTACACAAGGTGTTGTGACCATCTATGTTCATTTCATAGGTAAGGTCACCGATTTTCGACCATTGGTATGAATCCAATACGACAATATCACGACAGATTTTAGACTCAGTTGTCGACTTTTATGTGCCATCGTAGTCAGATTTATCGATCTGTGGAATGCTAATAATTAAGAGTTGGTTCTGGGTACCACACATGCACCCAACTGGATGAAACTATTATAGATAACCACAAAGAAAAAAAAATAGCTAATCTAGTTTTTCAGTTTATCTGAATCATGAATTTTACGAACTAGTTCGTGGAGTTGAGAGGTGACTGTTGTGTCTACATACTAGAAGGATAATAGCAACATATTCTAAAGTAATCAAAAGTTGAACAGAAGAGTGAAAAGCTTTGAGCCCAAACAAGAACTTCATTTGTTGTACACAAGTTATTTATTCATCAAGACATGCTGATCAAACACAAACAGGAAAAACAAAACAGGTGATGTTATTAAACACAATACAGTTGCCTCCTCAAACATCAACCTAGTTCTTTACACAAAGCTGCTTCCTTGAATTATGCTGCACATTCCATCAGCACCTCCTTCTCTTGGTTTTTCCCATTCCCTACAAAAATTGGAAGCAACACATTACCTTAAAAATCATCTTATGAATAAACAACGCCTTAACAAAGATTTATTTTTGGTAGTGTTAGTTCCTCAGCATTTGCTACATTATCAACAATTGATTAGTAGGACTTACGATTCAGAGACGGAAGATTAGAGCTCTTCAACACGCGAAGCCTCTTGACGTTGGATACAAACATGCTGCATTAGAAAGTCCACAGAATCAATTAGGAGAATTTAATAAACAGCTAAGGCTTTAAATGTGGAGTCCCTCTCAATGGAGGGGGCTCACAAATGAAGAAAACACGGCAAAGGAGAAACACGTGGAAATGGCATGGGGGCTCACACGCTTCCTCACGCGGCCCATTTGCTGTATAAAAGGGGAAGGATCAGTTTGGCAAACTGTATCCAAAAAAAAAAAA
>LIEC01006454.1:0-17582 GCA_001925005.1 Drosera capensis
CCCCAAGTCCGTCTATTCGAGCCACGTGCAGACGTCCTTGACGCTCTGCGTGGCTCTGGGATCAAGGTCTCCCTTGGCACCAGAAACGAAGACCTCCCATCCCTTGCAGGCAACCCTGCAGCTGCAGCGAACTGGGTCAGATATTGGATACTCCCCCACAAAAACAACGTCTACTTTGGCTGGATAACCCTTGGCAACGAGTTGGTGCCCGGAGGCTATGCCGGCTATTTAGTCCCTGCGATGAACAACATGCGCGATGCCCTCATAGCAGTTGGCTTACGCTACACCAAAGTCTCCACCAGCGTCCCCTTGTCGGTCCTCTCAGCCTCCTACCCTCCCTCTGCCGGCACCTTTTCCAGCCAAACTGCCGGCACCATGTCACAGATCCTCTCCTGGCTCGCCAGTACAGGCAACCCGATTTTCCTTAATTGCTACCCATACTTTGCCTATGCAGCGCAACCACAGCAAATCTCATTTGAGTATGCCACTTTCCAGTCAAAAACTCCAGTAGTGATCGATGGAAACTTCAAGTACTACAATTTGTTCGATGCTATGTTGGATGCGTTCATTGTAGCGATGCAGAGGACTGGACATGGGAATGTGCAGATAGTGGTGTCCGAAAGCGGGTGGCCAACGGCGGGGCAAGCGCCATTCACCTCACCGAATAATGCAAAGATCTACAACCAAAACATGATCTATCATGTGAAGAACAGCGGGACACCAAGGCGACCTAGAACTAAGTTTGACACCTTTATCTTCGCTACGTTTAATGAGAATCTGAAGCCAGGCGGCATAGAGCAGAATTGGGGCATCCATTACCATGATGGTCAACGTGCATACCCTTTGTACTTCTGAGTTTTTAGACAACTAGAGCATCACTAACATAATAATCTACAGATCACGGGTCGAAGATCAACTCCTGTAACGGTTGTACCCCCCAAAAGGTTCATGCATTCATCAGTATATAGACCCTGGCACTGAAAGAACAGCGCACCTATAAAACTGATTAATCTAGCTTCAGTGCTTCACTGGTGTTTTTCGCAAGGAAAATTATAGATTGCAGTCACGCAACACATGAAACGAACATCACAAATACCTTTCCATCACCGAAAAACAAGATGCATATGAACAAAACTAGATTCCAACATGACAAGAAGTTCATCGCGTTATAAAGCCATTTGTTAACGGCCAGCAGCTGCCGAACCAGAAAAACTAGTAAATGGAACAACGGCATAGAAACCAAAGGTGATAACCTGCACTGTTATCAAAAGGCACCGACGGATGCATTACCAATTCACCAGAGACGGGCAAACGAGCCAATATGTGCAAGGAAAGCGAATCCAGAAACATAGAAAATGTTGAATGAGAAGAACAATTAAAATAGACAGACTATACAAGAATACATAAATCAAAAACTTCGACAATAACCTTTCACTGTAAATTTGATCAGGACGCCATAAAGCTTTCTACATTTCTAATTCATTTGCAGATGAAGCCGAGAAGCAGAAAAAAAATACCAAAGGAGGCAATTTTTGATACAGCGTCCCTAGAGCGCAACAAACTAAGACCTCTAGTCCTAAACCCCCATTTTCATCATCACCAAAAGCGGATGCCAAACCTCTCAGATAATACAGGAATTAGCATCAACAAACTTATTCTCCAAACTGTCCCATTTCTTTCAGCTCCAACTCAATAAATGCTTTTTCCGTCAAAAACCGATGATGAAGATAAACCAGGAAAAAGGTTGCCCTCAATATATATGCTACTTTCACTGAGCTAGTATCACAATAACAGAAAAAATTGTATCCTCAGTTCGTTCCGTCAGCTGGGCTTGGTTCAGAGGATGCTTCATCCTGGCAAGTCTCTTCAAGCTTGACCAGAAATCGTTTCAGTGCAGGTTTCAGCTCCATATACTGCAGGATACAAGACATCATAACTCGATACTAGTAGGGGAGAAAAACAGAACTAGGCATATATTGGGTGGCATGGATCATTATGTTATACAAAGAGATCCATTGCAGTCCGGTTTCTACATAAAATGCCATGTACTTAGAAGGATAAGGATGCAAAATTACAGACTGCTGAGATTACAGGTTAGGTTATCTTTAGAAGAAAGAGGTGGCGAATGAGATAGGAGGAGATTCAATCGACCAAAACACATGCCGTGGTCTCAGACAGTCTTGCCCATTTTATATTTTCTTTAACAAAAGGAATGCTAAAAAAGTACAAAAATACAAAAAGGTTCTTTTTCATGCATGATATATCACCTATGATCCATCGGGGTGACAGACCTATCCCCAGATATTTTTCGGCTAAGAAATCAGTTTGACGATCTTGTAAATATGCATGGCTGGCAAGAGAGAGAAAAGTTAAGGATGCATTGAATACCTTCTCACAGAACTCTCTTATCTCGTCCTCCATGAGACCTTCATCATCATCACTGGAAACGGATGCCAGCTGCCACCCCATAGTTCGCATGAAGTTATATTGTTCCTCTTCACTCCCCAAGTTGAAAGACCGGTTGGTTATGCTAGCATCGCCATTGCATTTGCTGACATCACAATTCTTGTTAGATGGGCTGGTAGGGTTACTAGCCACATCATTATTTTCTTCATCTGTTCTCTCCAGCGTAGGAGTTGAAAGAACAGGATTTGATTCAGCAGTGACAGACGAGCTGATCAAAGATTTCTTTCTCACACTATTAAAGAAATCAGTCCGGCTTTGAACTTGTGCCTTCCTTTCAAGCTTAGGGTTGGCGGGATTCTTCGATATAACAGGAGCAATAGATGGGGGGGCAGCTGGGTGGAGATTAGCATTTCTAGTATTCATAGCTGCTGTTGGGCTTGTAACATCCTTTGAAGCAGGATGTGCCCCGTTTTCAAGAACGGGTTTAAGCACCTGCAGCTTCGGTGTCAGGGATGGCTTAGGAGCTTCAGACCGAATATAGCCATTCCTTGGTGTTACACCCGGCTCAATGGCTCTAGCTGCTGTCTTGGGCTTAAGTCTGTCCGAAGGATTTGGTACCTGTAGCTTAGAATGAAAGCACAAAAAAGCAATTATCAGTGTCCAAATTTCACTGCAAAACGAAAACCACAATGTTTTTCTCTACCTACCAAAGAAATTGGAATAACGATTGCAGACCATAACAGTAGCTATATAGCATAGACCCAGAAAAAATAAATTCATCAAGCTGAAAAGCGTGCCTTAATATATTTACAACCAGAGATTCCTGTAAACCACTGATAGATTACTAAGCTTAGGAGTTATAATAGATTCAATAACTAAACAAGGGAGACCTATAACCCTCACAAAGATATAAACTGCAAATTATTCCAACAAGTAAAACCGATTGAGGCCAACTACATCCCCTATACTTGAACTCTTTTTTAGCTATTGTCATGGATCAAACTAAGTGTGCTTTTAATGGTCTCAAACTATACTTAAAAAAGAAGATCTAAGAACACACAAGAAAACAAAAGAAAATGACAGTCTTCCACTTCAAGTCACAAACATGGATCCATACAAGAATTTCAAGGCGAAACAGAAAAAAGCATAGCCAATTAGACCATAAAAAAAAAAAAACAAGGGTGTGCATGATATCAGACTGATGAGATGCATATACAGTAATATCAGCTGGTCACCTACCAAACTTTTAGGCACAGTGGGTGTCATGGGTATCAGCCGTTTCGATTGTATGATAGCTAGCTCTTCAAGCTTCTGGTTCTGCAGAGATAAGAAATGGAACCGTCAGTCATGGATGGCATTAACTTACAAAATGTCATACGATTTATATGAACGGGAATACCTCAGAAGAGTGAGATCGTGCTGAAGGACGCACCAGCGCTTCTGCCATATTAAGGCCTCCTGACGTGGTTGTCGCTCCAAAAGAAGTAGGAACAGCAGGCTGTAATCCAGGTGAGGATCCTGTACTGTTACCTCCAACCTCAGTAGGCACATCTGCAAGAGTTCGAGCATCCCCAGAAGTCAACACAGAATTCACGACCGGCATGCTTTGGACACCCCTGCTCAATACAGGAGAAGAAACTCTGCTTAGCTCTGGTGTGACAGGTCTCTCCTCAGATTGAAGAGATGGAAAATCTCTTTCAAATGGAACCTTCTGGACATTAGCTTGACTAACAACTGAAGGAGCATTGGAGTAGTCACTGTTGCTCAGGCTATTGCTCCTTGAATTGAAGGAAATTCTAAGTGCGGACAAATCATCATTTGCCCTTGCCAGCATGGACTGCGAGCGTCTCAAAAGGTCATTCTCATTCCTCCCGGGCAAAATGCTTCTTAATGGGTCAGAAAAGTCAGTGTCCCAGTGATCAGTAACTGCTGATCTATCCCTATCCTTGTTGTTCCTGTTAAAATTGCTATAAGACCTTGAGTAGTTCTTATCATGTTTGATTGAACCATTACTGCTGAAACTTGTTCTAGAATTAGAGGACAAACTCCGATCCAGATAAGGGCGATGTGAATCACCACTGGCACTGCTTTTGGAAGGTCTATTTCTTTTTGGGTAACTCGACAGAGGACCATCTAAAGCAAAACAAATCCAAGAGTAATTATGATGTCAGGAGCTTGTACCCGAATCAGAAGAAGAAGAAAAATCACACATTTAGAATTCAATATAGAAAAACAAAAAAAAAGGCCATCTCGTGAAGTACCTGAACGTGACAACGGGTTATGGTGATTTGAAGTGCCACCCCCAGAACCATTTCCAGCATTTTTCAGCCATTCTGGAGCTAAACTACGTTCACTTTTCTCCATGAGTGAAATCAAACATGATCAATACTACGCATACGATATTCACCTTCTGCAACTTCCAAACTTACACTCAACGAAGTTCAAGACCAGGACGTTCCAGCAAAGAGCAAATACCAGAAAAAACCAACTCCCAGTCTAGGTCTTGGCACACAGTTCCACAAAAATATTCACTTCTCACTCTCCATGCACCGCTCTTCAGTGCATTCAGTTATATACTGCCCCAAAAGCGAACCACCAACAGGCTACCATATGTAAGCCAATTCAAATAATTCTTTCTCTGACTGTACAATCTAACAGTAAGTTCCTTATAGTAAACCGTCCATTCTTGCAGAAGGAGAGCCACGTCTGCAAAAAGGCAAAACAGCCGAGGAAGAAAGAAGCCAATCAAGTATCAACCCCAGAACAGAATAGACGAAAACCGGTGGCCACTACACTTCCATCTTCAAAGAGAAGATGGAATTCAGTACCAAAAGCACCAGCCTATCAATCCCTCATCGTATCCCACAGATATTCAACACAGTTTTCCCCCAAAACCACAGAACATCAAACCGAAAAGCAGCAACGCCGCTACGAAAACAAGTTCATACCCAAAACTCAATCAAACGAACCTCATCATTCTATTCTCTCCAATATCGCAGAACAGAACCCGAAACCCTAATTCAAAATCCCACCACAGACCCCACAATCAAACGAAACTGAATTCCCAAAACCCTAGAACAAACAATGCTGATCGAATCCACGATCAAAGTCAAAGTTCAGAAACCATAACCTCGCATTCACAATCAGATTACGATTATTTCGTCGCAGTAATCGCGAGTGACCACACCAAACACAACAGAGTAATGATCAATTTCAAAGTTCTCTACGAGTTTGCTGGGGATCGAAATCGACGGTGGAGATTTTTGGAGATGATACGACGGAGATGGATTGAGAAGAGGTGGATGCAAAGTTCGATTAGGGTTTTGTGTGTGAGGTGGAAGAAAAAAGAGATGAGACGAAGCAGGCTGCTGCGTTTTGATTATATTTTTGGAATTTGGAAAAAAGATTTTGCATATGATGAAACCAAACGGATTAGGGGAAACATGTGACGAGAATCTTTTCTTATTTTTTTACTATATTTTTCATTTTCGAGTATTAAATTTGTATTGGCAATTGATATCGTCTTCTAAATCATAAATATTTATATATTATTATGAATAATTAAATAACATAATGTATTAGCCCAAACCGTATATATTTATTTACTTTATGGTAATGTTGATTTCAAATACAAGATCATTTCGAATGATTGATTTTCGCTTGAAATTGAATTGATTTTCCTTTTTTATATATATATAATTTGATAAATAAAATTTATTTAATAATAAATTATTTTCTTTTTAATGGTGGGTATATTTTTTTCCTTTCGAATTTTATTAATATTAGTTACTATTAGTAACATTCAACAGTAAATGCCATTTTTAGGTCACGGCCATTATCTTGCCACGTACGGTAGGTGCTAGCAAATAATGTTAATGTGAGTCATGAGTTGCTTATGATTTAACTAACTTTTATTGATTCATCGAAGATGTCGGTGTCAAGAAAACAAGAGAACTCGACAAATCTAGATTAAACTTACTCAACTTGTGATTAAGCTAATTAGTCACATATAATAATTTTTCAAACGATGGACTTTCATTGAACTCAAGAATTCTGGATTAAGCTTACTCAACTTATGATTAAGCTAATTAGTTACACATAATAATTCTTCAAAACGATGGAATTTCATTTCGAGGTAAAATCTTTCCAACACTTACATTCTCCTCCGTCCTATATAAATTATAGCGTGTATACAGGTGGCATAATTTTTGCTTTATGTTACGAATTGTATGTGGGCGATTAAACGTCGTTTTTCGTAAAATTATTATACAACATTAATAATATTTTAAGTTTCATAATTTTTGTTTTATCATTAAGACGAATGACAAAATCCGTCAAAAAAATGTTAAATAATATTACAATTATTGTTAAATATTACTCCCTCTGCTTTCCATAATTTTTACCACATGTACGCATTTTACATTATCAAATAATGTCTGATCGTTCTACAACATGTATTACATTGAAGTACGTAATTTACACAATCATTGATATATCACAATAAATTTATAAAAAATTTAGATTTGATGGTCGTTATATGTGTGTCAAAGTTTACATCGATATCCATATAAATCAAAATGTTATAAAAATTTCGAGAAAAGGAGGGAATATGATTTAGGTGAGATGGAGGGAGTAACATACAAACATTATCCATTGATCAACACTCTAGAAAATGTTGTTAATACCTTCGAATTCGTACAAGATCATTTCTTTCATGTCATACTATCTCCGTCCTATAAAAAAACACAATGTTGATTTAGATCAGCGATAAAATTATTCAAACTATGAATCGTTTATAGAACACTACCCACCTCACAATTTGGAGTCCGGCCCGGAAAAATCCCAATCTAAGAAGGCCCAAAAGTTATCCCATGTTCCAGATTCTTCCACACAATTCTCCCACATCTTATAAACTTGTAGATATATAGAGAACATGGTAGATTGTTCTAGAGAAGTCTTGTAAGGTTAGGCGAGGAAGAGAGAGACTACAAAATCTAGAATCTTCCATGAAGATGTATATAAGAGAAGGATTGACTCATTTGCCAAACACAATATCCTCGGAAGCACAATATCCTCGAGAGCATTGTAAACACATAAGAGTAATACAAACACCCAAATTCTTCAAACATAAACGTTTCCAAAGTTTCATTCTCATCTTTACTAACGTTAGTCTCAAAGAGAAAAGGCTGAATTTGAACTTAGATACGAGATAAGAATGTCTAAGTGTCGCACGGTCTTGAAAATAATAAATCCGTGACACAATTTATCTAATTACTCCTACAAAATCATTAAAAATATTTGAATAAAACAAATGATTTCTTAACACTAATATCAAATATATTTTATAAAATTCATTTTTAATAAAAAATACTTTATTTATTCTTCTTTAAAAAACTCACAAATAACCCACCTAAAATAATCCAATCTTAGATTCTCCCATTCCATTCCTTCCCCTCCCGTCCTAATTAAACACAAACAAGGCCTAACAAAGAACAGTAACGTTCATCATTCACTCAACACCCCAAACATGGCGATGAACCCTTCACCAATCCCACAACCCCAAACCCGTCTCCCAAAACCCACCCGTTTCCCCTCAATCCCCTCATCATCTCTCCTACCCACAAGCCACAACTTCACCAATCTGAACCAAAACTTCAGATTCAAAGTCCAAAGTGCAGAAGCTCGACCTTTAAACGTCCCTTTGATCGCCCATTCACGATAGCGTCTTCGAGGATCGAGAGAGTCGAGAACGTGGCGATTCGGGTCGAGCTGACTGATGGGTCTGTTGGGTGAGGCGAGGCGCCGGTGCTCCCGTTTGTGACCGCTGCGGATCAGGCGATCGCGCTTGAGATGGCGAATGAGGTTTGTATGGTGATGGGGTCGTGGGAGGAGATGCGGCCGGGGGATGTGTTGCGGGAGATCGGGGCTGTGTTGCAGGGGCATGAGTTTGCTTCTGTGAGTATCTGTGTGATAATCAGGCTCAGTTTGGGTGTGGATTCTCTCGTTGGGTTTTCCTTAGGTTCTGAATAGTGTGAATGTAGGGGCAGTGGGTGTTTGAATTCGTGACCTCTTGTCACCTCTAGATTGATACCGAAGTTATATTAGCAGATCGATACGGTCATTGGCATCTTGATATTGTTATTATTTCGGCTTGAGTTTGGAGTATGGAGAGGATCTGCCAAGCTAGTTTGAGAGTTTGGATGTTAGAGTGTAGCAGCCTGGGATTATTAATTGAACCAACAGTGCCAGGGGTTATGAGCTTGATATTTCGAATCAAAGGTCCTTCAGAAGAGGAGGGGAAGGCAGGGGGAATCTCCAAACATGTACTAACTTATATTTGGTGGTGGCATGCTTATTGTTTTGTAGGAGTCTAGTCTTGATCTCGACTTGAAACATCTAGAGCCTTGATCGAATTATGTTTTTCTTCTCTTCGTTCTTATTTTTTCATCAATTTATCTTTTCTGATGGATATGTCTCGATTCTTCTCTTTCAATGATCAATGTGGCTAATTCTAGCCCATACTTATCATGTCTTTGCATATTGGCTGAAGGTTAGAGCAGGAATGGAGATGGCAATCATTGATGCAGCTGCTCAGAGCAGTTGTATTCCTCTCTGGAGACTTGTTTGTGGAGTTTCGAATACCATAACTACTGATATAACAGTTCAGATTTCTTCACCCCTTTTTCAGTGCTAGCTTTCTCAATACTTCTTGGTGACTAGTCTAAGGTGCTGCAGATCCCTATTGTTTCAGCAGAGTCTGCTGCTAACCTAGCCTTAAAGTACCGGAAGCAAGGATTTGAGACCTTCAAACTTAAAGTGGGAAAGGATTTGAATGCAGATATCCAAGTTCTAGAAGCAATAAGACTTGTTTATCCCGATTGAAGTTCATCTTGGATGCAAATGAGGGTTATGGGGCACCGAAGCGCTTGAGGTGCTCCAAATTGTAACAACCCAACGTTCTATAAGTATTTGTCATCGATAGTCGTTTAAATGGAATAGGGCATTCATATAATCAAGACTCTATGTTAATAGCATACGCAAGTCAAAACGTTAATGAAAATATCATGTGTAAAAAATCAAGGTAAGGTAGCACGACGATATTCGTCGGAAGAATGTCGATATCAAGTGGCACATGACCAAAGATGACTAAGGTAAGCAAACAAAACCTTATCCACGAGTTTCGTCCTCTCATTATCGACGCCTATACAAGATCGTTGCATGTCAAGCCGTGAACGAGAGTGTGACACCTCAAGCACACGTGTCGTCCCCTCGTCATTGACGCCTGTAACAAGGTAGTCACCAAAATCTTTATAAATAGGGCAAGTTTACGGTTAAGAAAGAGAAGTAACAAACACTTAAAGTAGTTCTAAGGGGGAGAAAGTAAAAAGGACGAGCTGCAGACTAAGAAAGCATGACGGGGTCGGTGACAAGCGAAGTTAAGGAGGCGTAATCTCCTACGACAAGAACAACACAAGCATAATTAAGGTAACTATATGGGTGATTTTTTTAAGATATGATTCAAGTTCATGATTAGCTTTTAAACGTGGCTTAAGTAATTCAACAGTTCTAAACGATTCATGAAAATTCCATCTTTATGTCTGCAAAAGCCATGCTTTGTGTTTCATTATGACATGTTTTTTTTAAGCATCAACATATATGTTTATCAAGTCAAGTTTAAACAAGAGCTTTTAATAAGCCATTTTGCGAGTTAAGTAAGCCAAGGGAGTAAAATCCCAACCAAGTTATCAATGATGTACGTCGGTGGGTCTATGATGACCCTAGGTGTACCGAATCAAGATAATGCTTAATAAAGCATACCAAGTTACAAGAACTCACACACATGTTTGCTTTATGTTTTAAATGTCAAGTTTCTTTATTCCCATATGAGTTGATTATGGAAATGAGTAAGAAGTGTTTTAAGAATGTCATTTTACATGCTTCCGTTACACTATTTAAGTTACAGTTTTATCGTATTTGAAATCTCTTTGATCTAAACTTGTCTCTTTTATGTATCATAATATAGTTATTGAGGACTTTTCTCATTTTCTTCATGTTTCCAAGAATTTCAGGTAATCATGGGAATCAGGAAAATCACCAGTAACGAGTGAATCTAGTATCATATTTTTTATGACTTGTCATATAAATAAACTCAATTTTCTGTGCGTTTGCTATGTGATGTAATAAAAGTTGATGTTTCTACTACTATTTTTGTAATATTGTTTATCATATTGCAAGAGTCTTTCGATTCAATCTCGAGCTTGAGATTGGGTCGTGACGGTAACGCGTACCATCCCAAGGTGGGACGTTACACAAATACTACAAGATAGCGCAAGTGTCAATTGTTGAACAACGTAAGATTGTTTCGCTAAAGCAAAATAGTATAACTTATGTTTCGATTTTAGTTGATCATGTATTATCTGTCTTTTCTATTTGTATGATCGAATCATTGGAATTTATTGCGAAGGTCGGGGTAGCACCTAATCTTTTTGAACAACCAGTAGCCAAATATGACTTTGAAGGTCTTGGTCATGTTTCCCATGTTGCTAGAGAAAACTTTGGAGTTCCAGTTGCTGCTGATGAGAGCTGCCGCTGTATCAGTGATGCTAAAAGAATTGCTGAGGGAAATCTTGCGGATGTTATAAATATCAAACTTGCAAAATCTGGTGCTGTTGGGGCTCTCGAAATCATTGAAATGGCAATAGCCTCCGGCTTGCATCTGATGATCGGCGGCATGATTAAGATTAGATTGGCCATGGGATTTGCTGGTCATCTTGCGGCTGGCATGGGGTGTTTCAGGTTTAGTCCATTTTGCATTTTCCCTCATATCACTTTCCTGTTTGCATCGCTTCTGTTTGAGTTTGTGGTCATGACTATGATTCTGGAATCCGCATGGGCCAGGTCGAATTGCTTGATCTAGGCCCAGTACTTCTTACAACCCAAACAATCCAATGCAGGATCATGCAGCAACCAATCTAATTAATCGTGATATCTTTTACATCGGGTGAAGTGTTTTCCATGATCAAAATGCTTATATATATGAACTGATAGGAGAGCACTGTGTTAACCACTTTCGGATATATTGACCTAGGTACACCACTTCTACTGTCAGAGGATCCCGTTTCTGGAGGCTATGAAGGTACCCTCTGCTTTTCTGTTTTATACATTGTGATGATATTTTATTAGTCTCACTCAATTTAATTTAGCTCCAGTGCAAGTAACTGAAGTGATGATTTTTCTTCCTTTTTCGCCCCTAGTGTTTGGTGCTGCTTACAAGTTCAGGAATTCAGGAGGCCATGGAGGTTCTCTTTGTTGGGACAATCCTACACAATAGGTTTTTTGTCATGATCTCGTTTTGTGTTCTTCATGAAATAAAATTTTGGTGTTGAATCTACGCACCAAATATGTGGAATTCTTTCGTTGGTCCATGTTTATCTTGATTCGCATCTACACACCAAGGTTGAGCTGTTGAACATAAATTACAACCAAGTTTTGTTTTTTTTTTTTTTTTTTTTGACGGAGCAGGATTTGCACAACTACTGCAAAACGATTTTTCATTTCAATCTAGTCATGTGTTGTGCCTCTAAGACCAAGTGCGCATGGGAGACCAGTAGAATGCCTGCAGAATGGTGATCAGGAGTTTGATCAATGCTGGCATTGAAGCTATCGGCCAAAGTTCAAGTGAAAGAGGCGCTGAACTCCAGCTTCAATGAATGAAAGATGCATACAACAAATCACAATGCGAGATCCCTTTCATCGTTCGCATCAGTGGTCATTTTGCTAGAACTAGGCAAGGAAGCCAAGCAATTGCAGTATCTCAGGAGTTTATCATCTGTGGCTCGAGAGCCGCTGAACCGTTGTTCATATTATGTATTTGTGTAGTTTCTGCACGAAAGAGTTTATATAGTTTCTGCTCGATGTGGATATACTTACCTTGTTCTCATTTGTAGTATTGAATTGAAGTCGAAGTTTAAGCTTCTTTCTTGGTTAAATCATGAGAATCACTAGAAATTTTAAGCAGAAGATAACAAATGTTATTGCCTAGAAATCAGCTGACAACAACATATTATTGTTCACAACACAGGCCAATTGAATCATTTTACAAATGGGTTGCTCAAGAGTAAATTTACTATATGCCGCGTATTGTATCTGGAGCTTCAGAACATACATAATTATTGGGTTAACAGCAGCTGCAGAAACAGTATACAGAACTCGGAGCTTGAGAACCTACACAATCGGGCTCATCCATCTCTTAGACAGCAAGTCAGCAACAAGCAAGTTCCGTCCCTGCTTCAGCTGTGTGCAACCTTTGTTTTCTATCATTTCAACGCTCTCCAGACTCCACAGCACAAATCATGTGGTTGTCCTTGCCATGAGAAGATCTCCATCAAGCTATGACACTCTTAACACTGCAGTGAAACTGCGAAAGCAAGTTCCTAGCAGGAATCTTCCCAAATACGAGACCGTTCTTTGTTTTTCAAGTATGCACCTCAAGTGATGCCCCTACGGAAGGAAACATCATATCATCATATGGAGCCTTATCTTCAACTTCAGACTCCCCAATCGTCTTGCACAGGCTAGTGTTTGTCTTGGCCGCATCTTGATAGTCGGTCTATGATGGAGAGACCAAGCAATTCCCAGATTGCCTCATCCACCTGACTGTAGTGTGCATCCCTTTGATTTCAGCTTGTTCTCCAACCTGAAGAACCGCAACCCTGCCACCACCAAATCTGCTGTCCTCTTCTTCGTTTGTTCGACAAGCATTTCATCGTATATTATCATCTTAGATTCAGTCAGAAGATTACGATTCTTCATTTCCATGAAAACTTTCCGTGCCGCCTCTATGGTCCCATACTTGGCCATGCCAAAGATAACAGCAGTATATACAAATTCGTCAAGTGCACAGTCCTGCTCAACCATCTCATCAATCACTACGAGAATCTTCTCAGAGTCATTCGACTTGCATGCATGAATGATAGTGAGGGCATATTTGAATTCTAAGGGACCATTACCAGTATAAGCCAAACAGTCTCGGATAAGCAATATGACCGGATCAATCTCCCCAATTCTAAATAGCCCTCTGATCAAAGATTGATAAGCTGCAACTGAAGGCCTGCATGACATCTCCTTGATTTTGTTGTGATAAGTGCATGCCTCTTTGACATTCTCGAGTTCAACAAGACACATAATTGCAAGACTCCAGGTAGACGAGTCAGGTTCCAAGTTTGAATCCGTTAATTCACTTAGTAGAGAGAACGCCTCCTTGGCCACCCCATTCTCGTAGAGAGCAGCCATCAAAATATTGTAAACTGGAACACCAGAATAACCTTTCACTTTCGGGTCTGAAAACAACTTCATAACAGCACCGAGTCTTTCACTTTCGATCATGTACGAGAAGAGCTTTGGAAGATCGTCAGTAATGGATGATCCAAGTTTCTGCATTTGTACAAGTAAACTGCAGAAGTCATCTATTTTAATCGAATCTGCATAATAAACCAGCATAGGTTTCACAGTTTCAATGTCTGGTTGGAGTCCCTCTTGAACTGCGACCTGGAACACTTTATAGGCTTTATCAATCCGTTTCAAATTGCATAATCCCTTTATCAAGGGATTATAAATAGACAAATCAGCTCTGCATCCAGAACCTACCAGATCCTTCAACGAGTCACAAGCGGAACTGACCATCCCGCTGGCTACAAATCCATCTATGAGTGAGCTGTATATAGCCCTATCTATCAAATATCCTGTCTCTTTCATCTCCTTGAAGAACTCATAAGCTTTTGAAACTCGGTCACCTATGCACAAAGCTTTGATGAGAGTAGTGTATGCCACAACATCAGCCTGAACCTGATCCCCCCTCATTTCCTCCCATATCACCCATCCAGATTTCCCTCAGCTACCAACACCCTAATCATAGCAGTATATGCAAAAACATCGGGCGTACACAAAGTCGTCCGCGTACGTCCCAGAAGATCAAACATCTCATCTACCCGTCCAGCCTTGCATAAAACCTTTATCAAGATCATGAAAGTCACATTATCTTCCCCTAACCCATCTTCCTTAAAATCGCGATAAACTGCCATCACCAAATCCAGATGACCCGTCTTAACCAAGGCATCCATGATCCTATTATAAAGAAAAACGCGAGGTTTCACCCCAAATTTCTTCATTTTCTCATACACATAGAAAACCCTCAAACCCCTATTATCATCAGCGTGCATCCTAATCAAAATCTCAAACTGTTTCTCCGTCGGCCGGAGCAACTCGGGCACCTGATCAGCTGCCTGAAACCGATTCGACCTATTCAAGCAATAGGCCAATGCATTATACGCAGCAAAAGTGTGCTTGTAACCCTTCTGCTTACCAGCCCAATGAAAGAACTTGGAAGAAACCACGGGATCATTCTGCACCTTGAGAACCTCCGTCACAAGTGCTGGCATTACCCGTCTCAGCTTATTCAAATCACCAATCACCGCAGGGCCCCAATTCTTGTTCTTCCTAAAGGAATCGCATATGTACCTAGCGATCGGGGACAACTTTTGGGCCAATCGGAAGAACTCCTCGGATGAGTTCCTAGGCGGGGCGGGTTTTGGCCCCCTGGTTGAATCAGGATCCCAATCTTGAAGGGTGAAGTTAGCAGGACGATAATGTGATGATTGAGGCTGACTCTCAGGCTGCTCAGGGTTAAGAGATCGGCGATTGGTGAACAGACCGCCACGAACAATGGGTCGAGGGTTTTCTGTGGCCATAGTAGAAGTAGAACTTGTTGTTGGGTTTCGCCGGCAAAGGCTGAGGAGGCATCTCAGTGCTTCAACTCTCGTCTTCCTCCTCCTATATCGCCGAGGCGATTCACTGACATCAGAGAAAGTGTTACCAAATCATTGAAAAGTTACTCATTGCCATAGACACACACAACAACTTGAAGAGAATAGCGCAATCTAGTACAAATTCGTATGACTAATGAATTTGAGAGCAACCAAACAATCGATAAAGCATGCAACGAACTAACTCATAACCATGAGAACAACTAAAAATCGAAACTTTGATGGGAAAATAACAATAGATAAATGTGGTTAGCTCGGATCGAACTCGCGACCTTCAAACTCTCCCAACTGAGCAACCAAACAATCGATAAAGCATGCAACGAACAACTCATAACCATGAGAACAACACTTCGATGGGAAAAATAACAATGGATAAATGCGGTCCCAACTGAGCAACCAAACAATTTATAAAGCATGCAACGAACAACTCATAACCATGAGAACAATACTTCGATGGGAAAATAACAATATCTAAATGCGGTGAGCGTGGATCGAACTCGCGACCCTTCAATCTCTCCCAAGTGAGCTATCCCCGCTTTATCTCACCATTTGGATGGAGACAGTGTACTATATCTATAAGTCACCTTGAAATTACCTGGATCAGAATGTGGAATCTAATGTTCTCATTGCTGAACTTTCCTCGAGATAGGAAGGAGTGTGGTGCGGGTTGGACAGATCAATTACTCCTTATCTCGTATTAGCCGCAAGTAAGCTGATACAAATCTTTTAGGTCAATATGAAATGGGGACATGATTGACGAAATAGAAATAAGATTGTACGGTCTTCCGTTGATAAACCAAAACTTGAAAGATCGATGATATTATTTAGACTAATAGGATGCATTTCTTTGTTGATACCTATCATCTGAAAATTCATAAACTAAACGCTAGTTTGACGTATAGTGCTTCAATTATGAGATCAAGAAACTTTTTATTTCCTGTGATAAGATACTGAATTTTAGTATTGTTATCCTTCAGAAATATTGAATCCGCGATGAAATTATAAAAGTAGAGATTGTATAACTTTGAATCTATCGATTCTCTATTGATGCGCAAACTAGAAATAAAATACATCTCCTTATGAGTTTCTGTTTTCTTCTTCTTCTTTTTTTTTTTTTTTTTTTTTAAAAGATCTCTTTATAAGTTTCTAATTATGGAAATATATTGGTTTTTAAAAAAACAGTCAAGTTAACTGTGATAAACCTATCGAATAAGATGAAACCATTAACGAAACACACGATGAGATTCGTCGTCGTTTGGTAGTTTTTTTTTTGTCGGTGAAATCTTTCACGTTGAGTATGTTTTACCAATATTCAATCATGAAGATGGTGCTCGATTTCCAATTGCATACTTCATATAATGCTTGGTGAATTTGTGATTAGTTACAAATAAATTTATTTGTGATTATATTGTTGTATTTATAAATCTATGATTGAGATTAAAAATTTATTTTTTTGCATTTATTGAAAAAAGAGAATCAATCTTTAATCTAAATCATTGAACCCATATCCAAGGATTTAGTCACAAATAAACTTATTTGCGGCTAGTCAGAAATATATTTTTGCCAAACTATATATTTCCTCCGTTCTAAATTATATGCAATAATTTGATCCAATAAAAAATTTAATGTGTGGGTTGAATTTTAGCTAATTTTGTAATAAAATCAATATTTTTTGTGATGACAATGGGATTTAACTATAACAATTATGAGAAAAATTGGTTGAGTGTTCTATAAGGATTTGATATTTTTTATAATAAAAATTATCAAATTAGATGTGTTGCATATATTTTAATACTTTAAAACGAAAAAAAGAACGGAGTATTTAATATGGGATGGAGGAAATGCTACATCCGTTTCATAATTATTGCAACATTTCTATCTTCTTATATTATTTAATATATAATTTGAGTGATTTTCGTTACTCATTTAAATCACACGATGTAAAAATTTTCTAATGGCTCACGGTTATATTGATGTTTAATGATATTTTCTTAAAAAAAAATAGAGTTTGATTCTTCCAAAACATCAGTCAAAGTTATAATTGTCATATGTGTCCGGTTAAAAAATTATAATATTTTTGAGACGAAAGAAGTACTATATTCCCTCTGTCTCATAGTTATTATAGCATTTACGTATTTGCGTTATTTTATACGCATAAATATAAATCTCATTTTCATATTAAATCACGTGTAATCGTCTCACAACATATATTAGGTTAAAATATATAATTTATAAAATTATTGATATTTCACGATAAATTTATAAAAAAAATAAATTTTATCATCATTATATATATCAAATTATATATATATATATAATTAAAATATTATAATAATTTTAGGATAGATGGATTAT
>LIEC01006455.1:0-15425 GCA_001925005.1 Drosera capensis
CTCGAGTGATGAAGTCGCGAAGAGGCAGCAGATCTACGGTTTGAATGAGCTCGACAAGCACGAGGGGCCGTCGATCCTGAGATTGATTCTCGATCAGTTCAACGACACGCTGGTGAGGATTCTGTTATGTGTTGCTGTGATTTCATTTGTTCTTGCGTTGTATGATGGGGAGGAGGGCGGGCAGAAGGAGATCACCGCCTTTGTTGAGCCCTTGGTCATATTCCTGATCTTGATTGTGAATGCCATCGTTGGGGTTTGGCAAGAGAACAATGCCGAGAAGGCTTTGGAGGCTTTGAAGGACATTCAGTCCGAGCATGCCTCGGTCATCAGGGATGGGAAGAAGGTGCCTGATTTGCGGGCTAAGGAGCTTGTTCCGGGCGATGTAGTGGAGCTTAGGGTGGGCGATAAGGTGCCTGCGGATATGAGGGTTTTGAGTTTGATTAGCTCGACTCTGAGGCTCGAGCAGGGGTCGTTGACCGGGGAGAGTGAGGCTGTTAGTAAGACCGTGAAGCCGGTTCCTGAGGATACTGATATTCAGGCAAGAAGTGTATGGTTTTTGCTGGGACCACGGTCGTCAATGGGAACTGTATTTGCTTGGTCACTGAGACTGGCATGGGTACAGAGATCGGAAAGGTGCATTCTCAGATTCAGGAGGCGGCTCAGAACGAAGAAGATACACCACTGAAGAAGAAGCTAAATGAGTTTGGTGAGGTGCTGACTGCTCTTATTGGAGTTGTTTGCGCATTGGTGTGGCTTATCAATCTGAAATATTTCCTTACCTGGGAATATGTGGATGGATGGCCCAGAAACTTCAAGTTCTCATTCGAGAAGTGCACCTATTACTTTGAAATCGCGGTGGCATTGGCTGTGGCTGCTATCCCTGAAGGCTTGCCTGCTGTTATCACCACATGCCTAGCTCTTGGGACAAGGAAGATGGCACAAAAGAATGCCCTTGTTCGCAAATTGCCAAGTGTTGAGACGCTTGGCTGTACGACGGTCATTTGTTCCGATAAAACAGGTACTCTGACGACTAATCAGATGGCGGTGGCAAATCTCGTGGCCATGGGTGGTAGGCCCGGTTCTGTTAGAGAATTTCATGTGGAAGGGACCACCTATAGTCCTGCAGATGGTAAAATACGTGATTGGCCAGCTGGTGGCATGGATGCAAATCTTCAAATGATTGCAAAAGTTGCGGCTATCTGTAACGATGCCGGGGTAGAACAATCTGGTCACCATTTTGTTGCCAATGGTATGCCCACTGAGGCTGCACTCAAGGTAAACTTCCAACGGTATGCTGATTTATGTGAGACTATCAGTCACTGTATACTGGTAATGACGGACTTATTTTCTAAATTATCAAATCAAGCACTACTTGCTGATGCTGGACATATTTTGTGAAATTCCTTATTTTGTATGGTTAAGCTCCTGGTTAGCTGCTTCAATATTCTGTAGCTTGTTAGTTTATGGATCTTCTAATACCTCATTTATCCGGTACTGGATTTGGAGTCTGTAACTTGCAACCTGTATATGACGTCAGAAGGCAGATGTCAGATTTGAATGCTTCTACTTTTTTCAGGTTCTGGTTGAGAAGATGGGCCTTCCTAATGGTCTTGATCCTGTTTCTTCCTCACGAAATGGTGATGTGCTAGGTAGGATCCAATACTGTATCCCCTTGATGAGTATAGTCTTTCATTGCGTATGATTATGTCGATGAATTGCTGATTCGTTTGCGTTTCTCTTGGGTTTATTGTAAGCTTCCTCTGCTGCATGGAATAAGTTGGAGCATCGCATTGCAACTCTTGAGTTTGATCGGGATAGGAAATCTATGGGCGTCATAGTGAGTTCCAGCTCAGGAAGAAAAACGTTGCTGGTGAAGGTAATTAGCTGATTTAAGTCCTCTGAAGTTTATAATCTCGAGTATTCATTTCTGCTCTTGCTTCCGCTTCCTCCTTCTGAACCCCCTTTACTGAACATGAAGATGATTAACATAGACATGATACCCTGTTTGGAGATTCACAGTAGAATGATTTTATGATTTATGAATTTGAGTTTTCCAAATATGACAAACGTAGCATCCTGGAATTCAAAACTCGCAATGTGTATGCGACAGGGTGCAGTTGAAAGTTTATTGGAGCGTAGCTCCTTTGTGCAGCTGGCCGATGGCTCTATAGTGGACCTGGATGAGGGTACTAGGAATGAAATTTTGACTAGTCTTGAAAAAATGTCCAAGAGTGCTTTGCGCTGCCTAGGATTTGCATACAAGGAGGATCTTACAGATTTTGCCACATATGATGGAGATCACGACCATCCTGCTCATCAGCTTTTACTGAATCCATCCAACTATTCGTCCATCGAGAGTGACCTCGTCTTCGTCGGCTTGGCTGGACTAAGGGTTAGTTTGTTATCCCATATTTGTCTTATCATGCTGGCAGTTGATACATGCTTTTGATAGTTCTAACTAGTGCCATTCTCTCTTTTAAAATTTTTAAGGATCCTCCTCGCCCAGAGGTTCGCCAAGCAATTGAGGACTGCAGAGCTGCTGGTATTAGGGTGATAGTTATTACAGGTGATAACAAGAATACTGCAGAAGCTATTTGCCGTGAAATTGGTGTTTTTGGACCACATGAAGATTTCAGCTCAAGAAGCTTGACTGGCAGAGATTTCATGGATCGACCAGATCAGAGAAAGCATTTGAAACAAAACGGAGGACTCTTGTTCTCCAGGGCTGAGCCAAGGCATAAGCAGGAGATCGTGAGGCTGCTTAAAGAAGATGGCGAAGTTGTTGCGATGACCGGAGATGGAGTCAATGATGCACCAGCCTTAAAATTAGCTGATATTGGCATAGCTATGGGAATTGCTGGAACGGAGGTATTTTCTTCAACCACTTGATAATGTTGCTTAAGCCTTAAATCTTGCTTGCGTGCGCGACATATATATTTATATTGTTGCTTAGCATTGCTGCACTTTTGTAAATTGGGGTTTCTCATTCTAGGTTGCAAAGGAAGCCTCAGATATGGTTCTGGCAGATGATAATTTCAGCACGATAGTTGCTGCTGTATCTGAAGGCAGGTCCATCTACAACAACATGAAAGCTTTTATTAGGTTTGTCTCATCTTTCTCCCTGTTCTAGTTTTTTCTCTGCATCGTCTACTTCTGGATGCTATGAGAGTGTGATCCTTGTTGTACCATCTATGCGCTAGTCATGACTCTGTAGCTTCTTTTGAGATTGATCTTGGCAATTCAGGCATCGATTCTCATCTTGTTTATGAGTCTTACCCCATCATGTTGTTGTAGCTGTTCCTTAAAAATCGAAAGAATTCCCTTTTTCTGGTATTGGTGAGAATTGAAATGGGTGGCATCAAAGCTTAGTTTCTGCTCCTCGTGAATTGTTGATAAGGAAGTAAAGCATGTGTAATGTAAATGTATTTTTACTTGAGTTGACGAGTAGCGTAGTTGAAGATCGATTATGGGAGAATTCTTTCTTGAAGCAGAAAAAAGCTTCGGAATCCTATTGATCATTAGTCGTGTTTTGCTACTCTCTTCTCAATGCAGGTACATGATATCCTCGAACATTGGAGAAGTGGTCTCCATTTTCCTGACTGCTGCACTGGGCATCCCCGAAGGTCTCATTCCTGTTCAGCTTCTGTGGGTCAATCTGGTCACTGATGGTCCGCCTGCAACAGCCTTGGGATTCAATCCACCAGACAAAGACATTATGAAGAAACCTCCTCGTCGAAGTGATGATTCATTGATCAACGCTTGGACTTTATTCCGCTACTTGGTATGCTAGTATTTAAAATCTTGGTTATGTTGCATCTCAGGAAGGATCTTTCTTTCACAATATAGCGGAGCTGATCATATATACTCTCATGACAGGTCATCGGGCTGTATGTTGGTGTAGCAACTGTTGGCATTTTCATCATATGGTATACAAATGCCTCATTCTTCGGCATCGACCTTAGCCAAGATGGCCACACTCCCGTGAGCTACTCACAGCTTGCCAACTGGGGTCAGTGTCATACATGGGAAGGCTTCTCCGTTTCGCCATTCACAGCAGGATCGCAAATGTTCAGTTTCGATGCAAACCCATGTGACTACTTCCAAACTGGGAAGATCAAGGCCATGACTCTCTCCCTCTCTGTACTTGTCGCGATCGAGATGTTCAACTCTTTGAATGCTCTCTCTGAGGACGGGAGTTTGTTGTCGATGCCTCCATGGGTCAACCCGTGGCTGCTTCTGGCGATGTCTGTTTCATTTGGATTGCACTTCTTGATTCTTTATGTGCCGTTTCTTGCACAAGTGTTTGGGATTGTCCCTCTTAGCTTGAACGAATGGCTTCTGGTGTTGCTCGTTGCCTTCCCAGTGATCTTGATGGACGAAGTTCTCAAGTTTGTCGGACGATGTACGTTTAGTCTGATAAGAACTGAATCAGGGAAAGAAAAGGCAGAGTAACAGAAGGATTGTTGCTTCTGGGGAGATCTATATTGTTGTGATTCGGGTATGAATATGGACTCCAAGATGGATATTCCTGGTGTCCTGTTGTTCCTACAGGGTGAGGTGAATCCTGCAGGGGACATGTACATTGCTGGTAGGAATTTTGCAACAAAACAATAGATTTGCTGGAGTTTGATATGAATAATCCTCGACCCTCGTTACTTGGAATGTCATGTGCTAACGGTCAAAGTAGTTGTGTTAATTTGTGATAAAGGTTACACGAACTCATTTTCTGGAAACATATGAAGATATGTTAATTGCTGATGAGAAGTGGAAAATTGTCAAACCGATTTCATTCGAAGTGAAACTCTTGATTGATATCTGTCCGGTCACAAATATGTAATGTAAAACCCTTTTCCTTTGTTTTATTCGTATCCTTTTTGTCATTACGGACGGGTCTCAGCATTTGCCGAAAATGCAACGACTGTCACCTCTACGCCGTCGACGCCGCCGGCGTGTTCTCTGTCCTCCTCTTTCCGACGCCGACTACCGTTTTTGTCACTACACTTGGCTCACTCACTGTCTCCGTAGAAGACAACTCCACCCCGAGGAATGCGATTGTGAGAAGTTATGATTTGGTCGGTGTGATGCCTCTCAATCAGAACATGCTATGGGGTTTGCTTTCATCGTTTCCCTTGCAATGTGTTGTCGTTTGATTAGGAATGCGGTGGATTTGCTTGATTTGATTGCGAATCAGTTTTTTTCTTCAGATTGAAGCTTCCCTTGATTAAATTTGCTGTTGTGGTGGGACTGCCAATACTGCTACTAAAACATTCCCCTATCTTCTTTTCAATCTCCTCTGGGGCATACTTCTAAGCTGGTGGCTAAATCGTACCTCTATTGTCACTGATAATTTTTACTTCATGTGAGAAGCTTTGCTATATTCTCTGTGCCAATGCTCCTTTCCTTAGCCTGGTAAATAATTATCTGGGTTTTAGGAAATTAACTGAAAAAGTCATAATGCTTAATGTCTTTTAAAGCAACTGATTGAGAAATAATATTGTGTTGCGATGATCTATGGATATAATATTGCACGAATCATCAAATGCTTCTTTCCCGTTCCTCGTATTATTCTCTGGGCTCTCCTTCTTAAGGTGATGCCTTTTTGCTTCTTTAGGGGCTTGACGCTGTTGATTTTTACCTCTTTGTGACATATATACTTTCCCTTTATTATGAAGCAGGTAATCGTAATGTTAGACGAGGAGTACCATGACAATGTTTTGGGATTTTCCTTCAAGGCTTTGTTGCGAGCGCCACTCAAGAGTCAAGAGGAAAGCTGTGACCATGTTGAAATCCAGAAAACTGAAGAAGCGTGGTAACCTCTTTAGTTATGTCTTTAAACTACTCGTACTTATTTGATTTTGCTTTTGGTTTTTAGTTGAAGTAGTTTTAAATATTGGTGGGACACATGGTCAGTTTCTATGAAGAGGTCACATATTTTCAGTTACTCCTCTTTTTATAAGGTTCTCTGGGCCTATATATTATCTTGTTGATAGTTTCGGTTTGCTGGATTGCCTGCTGTTGTTACTAAATGATTTATTGAAGCAGCGCTGTAGATTTACTAATCCGATGAGCAATTTATATGAATTCCTTTTACTTATGAAGAAGAGAAGACATTGGCACACCATTAAAATTCCTAGAACATTAGTCATTGCGGAGACAAACTACTGGAGGAGAAGGACTCCAGGAGATTAATCCATGTGTCTTCATTATCAAATTCTTCTTCTCTTTCAAGATGCTGATTACTCGTTTCATTTTGTGAGCCACTGCTTGCTTGCTGTTCCTCATTCCTTGCAAAGCGTCCCTTTATGCGAGGTCTTGTGTCGGCCAATGTCTTCCTGCATGCATACTAAGTGCAAACCACTTGACATTTACAGACTGTAAAACTAGGAATATGAACTTGATATTTTTATCATACCTGAATTTTCTTGTTAAAATTTCTTTGACTTCTTTTACTTCTGTATCTTTCAATTCTCTCTCTCTTTTCCTCTGGACTATATCTGCAAGCTTTCGATGTAATTCCTTCAATTACTGCATTACAATCACTTGATAATGAACTTTGTGCTCGTTGTTCTCTGGATAGATAATTAAACGCTCCCTGCAATCCCGTAACTCATTTATAAAATATCTGAGATTGTGGATTGAAGTTGCCATTAGGAGTTAAACCGTAGATTAATTTGATGCTTACCTGCAAGTCATCAGTATTGAAGACTCTCGCTGAACTAGTATCCGAGTCTGACCATGACCATGTAGGACAACCAACACTTAGGGCTCTCATTTTTCTCTCGACTACACTTGGTGACTCAGTGCAGAAACTTGTTCCAAATGGATAGCCGTGATAGGTCATTGATGCTGGTGCTTCTTCAGTTGTATGGGTAGTAGGCTTGTTGACATCAAATTTTTGTGAAAGCATGAGAGGTTCAGAGAGCAAAGGGATAATAAACGGTGGGATAATTTCTAGGGACTGAAGTTGTGGGTGGGTGAAAACCACGGAGGAGGAGGGGGACGAACTGGAATGCATAATGGAAGAAGTGGAGCTTGGAGTTGGAGACTGCCCATTCATTGCCGCATTCTTAGCAGAAGACTGCGAGTTTGAATGTTTGGAAAGTGGCAAGACAGATCCGTTGCTATTTATGAGTTCATATGGTTGTTATAGACACTTAGAAATGGAAAGTATAAATCAGGGTTGACTTAAGAGATATGATATATCATTGTGGGCTATGAGATTTTGTTTGCATGTCTTACATGGGCTGGACCGCAATAGTATGTAGTACTACTGAAATGTAGAGTATGGAGTACTATACGAGGTGTATTGTGCAAGACTTGCTATGTTTTAGAGGCACGCCAGACCTCATCGGCCAAGATTGATGCTTTATCATCATAATGTGAGGCATAGAGTTGCAGACCCATGATTCATTCAATTGACTTACCACTAATGCATGTTGCTGAAATAAGTTGGTCCTAGTCAAGTCTTCTACCTGCTTCTCAGGTACCCTTTTGTTTGAAGTATTGAAGAGTTGGAAAATGTATATGGGTAAGGTCAGAGGAGCACACAAATGAGCGAGGAGATTAGGAAGCTATTACTATAAATGGCAACTAAAGACGGAGCTTAACCCTTCTAGGCTCTCCAATTGACAAAGGCCACCTAACACTAGTGCTTTGCTGTGATAGTGAGTTGATTAAAAACCTGAGGGGTAAGATCTCTTACATTCCCTGTAGCTTAGGAGCTAAAACCATGTCTCTATTACCCTTCTTTTTTTGTTCGTTTTCTTTTCATTTATTCTGGACGTTATTTAGACAAACTTGACGAATTAGCTTGTTCGTTTTAGCTTACTTAGTCCATGAAGTATTCTCTCCCTATGAATATAAACTCGGGGTGCGTTTCTCTTTGTTTTACTCTTCTTTCTGAGAATAGTTTTCATATTCCTTTCCCTTCACCTTTTTTTTTTTTTTTTTTTGCTTTTCTTTTCTTTTGTATCATTTGATTTCATTTAATACATGATAGAGTTTCTCACTTGCTTGGAGAATCATTTTTCCAAGATGCAGAGAAGCAGTACTCCTATTCGTATGTTTTCTTTTCTAAGCACTGAAGGAAGGTGGTGTATCCTGTCTTGTTGTCTACCTAAGTTTGAAACTTGAAATAATGCATAAGTTTGTAGCTTAGGCTGATAGCAATGCAAAATGGTATCTGTGGTGGTGGTTTTGTGGGGTCTCCGTAACAAGTTGTTTTCCACTTATGCTTGCTAATTATCTCCTTGGTATTCTACTACTAAGAGAATGATTTAGCAGAGATGGTGCTGTGTGGGGTAGGGCAGAGATATTGCATCGGTGTAGAAATCAGCATGTTATCAACAGTGTCAGGCACTGCTAAGATTTGGTTCTTGATCTCCGTGGTTATACGATATGCAAGGGATCGAGAAAAATTGGGGGAACACGTGTTTGGCATTAGCATTATTGTGTCTTGTATACCTATTAGGCAGGTTTTGCATCTATCTGGTTTCAACAGTAACAGAGGAGGCGCTGATTTGGTATTTGGTAAAAGAAAGAAAGAAAGAAAGAAAAAAGAAAAAAGAAAAAGAAGTAATGCATAGAATAGCTAAGGCCTCGTTGACCATCATTTTGGATGTACTTGAGCGTCGATGGGCCAATAATAAATAGATTATGGGTATATGGAAAATATAAAATGAGATGATCTTACAAAAAAAAAAAAAGGACTATAAGATTGAGGTTGAAAGAAAAATCCGTACAACCCTGGAGAATTGGTGCACAGATCAAGCTCTCTTGTTTGGCACTTTGCAGGCTGTTCAACGCATGCACACTGATGATATAAGGATCCATATTAATTTTGTAATGGCCATCAGTTTGGATTCTGCCAGATTAATGGAGCTGAGGCTTGAACTGATTTTTGGTCAACTCATTCATGACCATCCCTACAATGGCCAATGGGAGTGGAGGTTAATTTCGTTCCCTTATTTCAGTTCCTATTCTATCTATTCTTTCCGTGCTACCGAAAACCCTATTTCCATTATACGATCCATGCGTTTTTCACTCTATGATAATGGACTTCCTGTTAGCATTATTAGAAGTAAGCCTTTTCTCGTTAGTTTCCAGATTTAAGTGGATGATTGCATCCTCTAACCAGCTTGAAGCAATTGACCTTTTCCCAATAATTACTTTAGATGGAATGACTTGTAGACCTTTGACCTTTGCAGCAATACCACTTGAAACAGTGCTGTGGAACTGATGATCTCCACAGTCCCAAAGTTGTCTATTCAACCTTCTTCCATGATGTAAAGTTGTGGAAGATTTTATGAGTATTGGATGTGGCGCAGGTCCATCAAGTATATAGTACACACGATCATGAATTATTGTCCTTTTCGTAATTATTCCATTTTCAGCACAGGAAAAGGCTACTAGTCGCCAAATCTCGCTTTAATTTGTAATGCTATGGTGAATTCATATCTCATGGTCCCTTCCAGAAATAAGAAACTTGAATATGGCATGTATGGTCGTTTTAACTTGATTCGGTTTTAGATCTTCATTCGGGCCAGAAGCAAAATAGAGCCATTTTCGATTTTTAGTTTCGTTTCCATTGTGTCTCCACCTATCAAGAAATAGGGTTGTTACGATTGTAGGATTCAAACTTATGAACTTATGACGCGTCTGTTTTGATACCATGTTTAGAAAGCATCTCTACTAAATTCTCACATTGATGATAGAATACTCAATATTTTTAGTGTCTAAACTCTAAACAACCTAGATGTTGCTTTTTTTTGTGATCATTCATTATTTTTTATTATTGATACTCAGATTCTTAATATAAATAAGCTGTTTTGGAGACTTGACAGATTGGCATAACGAGAGGACTTTTCTACTATGTGGATGGGGTGTTTTTTTTTTTAATCTCTATTCATTTCCTGCTTTAATCATATTGCTTAAGGCATGCGTTTAACTTGTTTTCCCTCCCTCGGAATGAATTCTTGTTGTTTTGTGGATTCCTTTATGCTAAATTTTGACTTCTTTTCAGGAAAAACTTTTTATATGAACTTTCGGTATCCTGCTTCCAACCAGTGGTGGTTCTTCATGCTAACTAGATTCAGAGTCAGTATAGGAAAGTGGAAAGCATTAAGCTCATTGAACTGACAGGAAGCATGTGGAGGTCGGTAGTGTTAAAATCTTAGCAGCGACCACCATTACCTTTGTCAACTCACATATAAGTCACTTGACCTCTTTCAGTGGGTTAACTTTTTCCCGAGCATGACAGATTGATCGTAGCATGCCTTGCCAACTTAGAAATTTCGGCATTTAGATGAGGACCTTTGTTGGCTGCACTTATAAGATGAAGAATGAATTATGTTAATGAAATAGGACTTAGGACATTAGAATGACAGTTAATCATGGAATTCAGATGCTGTTTAGGTCCTTGGTTTGGTGATCAAGTTCGATATTTTAGGTATAGAATTCGCATAGCCTCCCACCTATCCGAAAATTGTGCCACCCTTACCCACCAAGTCTAACTTCTCCTGTAGACGACTCAATGGATCTATATTAAGATGAGGCTTTAGTTCATTGTTGTTGAATTATTCCCCCCTCAGTGGTTCATTTTTTGTCTGAATCATGATCCAAACATAGATCCTCACAGTATGTGCGTAAAATTGTTGACTCGTTTGGCCAATGTTTCTTGGGTGCTTCATGTTTGTGATTTTAGCTGGTGACTCATTATGTCGATTAGGAAACCCAGTTGAGATAAAATTTCCTTGATTTGCAATAAAGAGTGCACAGAGGAAGTATAGGACTAAGTTGTAAGTGGTAACAAATGCTGCTTACATATGTTATCAGATCTTGGCGTGCCAAAATCATTAATTATTCTGTCTTTAGGTTGACCTGTTTTTATTTGTAGTCTAGGTTACAATTTAGCACTCCTGGGAAAATAGAATCCGATAACACGGATGAACAACGCTGCATCCTTATCTGGTAGTAGGTCTCAAGTCCAGCTTGTGGAAGCTAGCAATTTCTGTGATTGCTTCTCTTACTTGAAACCCGAAGCCATAGAAGAATCAGCGCACCAGATGAATATCCCATAGAGCTTCTGCTGGTCCTTCAGTTTTTGACAGGCAGTGAAGAACCCATTATTGGGCACCAACCCACCCCTCCCTTGAGTTAAAAAGCTCGTCAAAATCTTGCCCCCATTGTAGTTATTCTGCTGGGTCTCAAAATAGTGGATGAACTGATCCACCGTGGTGCTCGAGTCATAAGCATAGAGCTGAAAATTCACGTAGTTGATCACATGCTTATACTTCTTCCACAGGGCCCGGTAATGGCTCTGGACATCAGGGTCGTCATATGGGGCAATGGAAGCGAACTGGATGACATTGTTCTTCTTGAGGGTTGTTATCCGCCTCCCTATGCACTCGGCATAGGTATGATCATCAGCCTTGAAGTGCTCATAATCTACATCGATCCGTCGAGATGGTACGTCTTGATGATCTTTGTGAGGGAAGAGACAGCATTGTCGACCCAGGAGTCGATGGAGCTAGGATTAAAATAGGTAGATGTGTCGCCAACGGAGTCCCCTCCAAGGCTGGGGGCGACACGGACATTAGGGTATTGGGATTTGATGGAGGAGACATGACCTGCCGAGAGGTTTTTCGTTGTCCCAGAAGATGTTGAATTTGCCGTTGGTGGGGGAAGGGGAGGAGGAGATGGTGTAGTCGATGGCAAAGGCTAAAATGAAGTCAAACCTTTCGGCGGAGTTAATGGGGACGTCTGTGAACTTGACACCGTTGAATAGCGCTCCAATGTACTCCCTGAAGAGGTTTGAATTTTTGGCGGTGGATTGTGAGGTGTTGAAGAGGAAAAGTATGATGGTGAAGAGTATCAAGGATGTAGTGTGATGAAGAGAGGGCTTGCCCATTGTAGAGCACTTCTGGTTCTCAAGTTTGATATTGGAAATTGATGATGAGGGAATAGTAGAGCATGGAGGATATGTATGATGTAGTAGTATATGGTGAAGAAGTGGTTGCACATTTTGAATTGAATATCTGGGGATGGATGATAGTGTAGGTTGAGCCTTGAGCGTTGAGTATGGTCCTTCAGTCAACGCGAAGGGAAGGATGATGATGATTCTGTTCCAAATTCAGAAGTCAACAAGCTAAATTTGGATCTAGTTCTTCATCGAAAGAAGTTTATTTTTTACCGCTTATTTGCTTAATTCTTGCCAATGTGACTTTTGTCTTTCATTTGACAAAGTCATGTTGTATACTGCCTATAAGCTTTCCCTAACCATGCTAGCGGTAACAAGCTTTCAGATAGTGTGTGTAGGGTTGCAGCGTGCAGCTAGGGTGCAAGGAATGATAGGAAATGAAGGTACGTCTGAGGTCGATTGCAGGTTCTGAACTTGGATGAGCATACTGTGCTTGATTTCATTGTATGTGGTGATGAGTTGTTACCTAAAGGTTTGGGTTCAAGGTTTAGTTATCCATCTTGATGTTGCTCACACTGTGGAAACATAAGTGAGAGATGGATGCCTTAATTTTCACATCATTGACGGTGGAAACCAATAGTATAGAATTAGCATATATGGATATCATATTGTTATGAGCTTATGCTTCCCGGAGCAGGTATTATGCATATCATTATCAGTTTATGATTTAGGGTTCTAGAAAGCATAATTCCTTGTCACATGGTATATTTCAGTTGGCAGGATGATGGAGATCAATTCAGAAGGGATGATGGTTTCGGGGAGTTGAATCTTGCAGATATGTCATGTGAGTCAACCGAGGAGTATGATGTTGTTAATCGGTGTTTATCTTTAGAGGTTATTTTATTTTACGTTGTTTAGATAGGGTATTAGTTTGTTTAAATTTGACTGGCTTTTGGAATCCTAACTCTAGCGAGTTGAGGAGAAGTCATATTTGTGTACTCAATTATCTTTAAAAAAATTTTAAAAAAAATGGATTATGGTACTCTAGGGTTTAGGCTCTTCCTGATCTCCCCTAGCCCTAATGGCTAATGGGTTGTTTAGAGACAAAATGCATTCATTCCTATGAACCTAAAATAATTAGCATCTCTGTGTTTTTTCCCCCTTGTCGGCTTTATCTGTTCTTAGGAACTAGTGATGGGAACTGTTGGTTGTGGCTCACCTCCTGCTTACGATATCTTAATCCGGCCAATCGTGAGCCTCCACGTTCTGGATTTGATGTTGTTCATTGCTAGCACCATTACATGCTTTACTCACTTGTGCGTTTTGTTTGTACTAATGTTTTTATTTTGAGATTTCACTTTGTTTCTTCCAATAACCATGCGTTGAAAATGTATTTTCACATGTTTTTATGGTGGAGTTTGCCAAGGGATAAAATTTTGACCTCGATGAAAGAGAAATTTGTCAACGATTGCCTATGTGTATGGTAGTGCTTACCAGCTTGAGTTTCTTTTCTGCAGAACGAAACTTAGACGGCCACTAGACAGTAGTGCCTTCACGGTTCACAAGTTTCTATATTCTTGCAGGCGGCCTCAAGGTTCGGGTTGTGGTGTTATACCTAACATCCTACCCATTCGGGTTTAGCTGCAACATTTTAGTCAAACATACGTGTTGAGGTGACGTGTTGAGGTGAATTTTGATTCAGTGGCTCTCACTGCTGTTGTGGAATATCAAATATGTTTTGTCTTGTATCAGCAAAAGACTAAGGAAGCTGCAAGAAACACATGGGATGGGCGGAGAATGAGGGCATCGAAGACCCACCACTAAGCTCCATCGCTCGCATATACTGCAGCCTTTGATTCCATCCACCAAGTACTGTGAAGGCTTGACTGGCACTCAAGTTAAAGGCACATGACCCCCCAAACTGTGAGCCCTTTTGGCTTTGGCTTGTGCTTTATAGTACAGTGTATAATAACTTGAGTTCTCCCTGGCCCCTTTCGTTTCTTCACCAACATCTTTTACTGCTCATACTCATTGTTATTCTTTCTTCTCCCGCTGAATATACGCAGGCTCATTATTTCTGCAACTCCACGTTTGTCCACACACACATGTATATATATCTACATGCCTTTTCTTAGTAGTAGTAGTAGTAGTAGTATCATTTATGTACATAGATATGTGTTGTTGTCACGCCATCCCTCGGCCTGTCATATGGTTGTGTGTGTAAATTGCAGGGCCCTCGGCCGCCCGGACCCTGGTGAATGAGCGCTTCATCAATCATCACACATGGTCGTACCAAGATCTGTATTTAGGGTGAGATAGATGTATTGATATACCATGGCAAAAAGGATGGAGAGGGAGATTGTGCACAACCTATAATAAAATAGTGTGTGCAATTACAGTTTGCTCATTGCTGTGTGTTTTGCTGAATGATGTACTATTCGTGTTGCGATGATGTAGCTAGAAGCACCATCCAAGGAATTTATATTGCATCCGCCACGAGAATGTTGTGTTCAAAGCCCACTAGTGATCGAATGTTTATATGCAGGGATGAATTTGATCCACTGGTAGACATGACTGTGCTTGCCGATGAAGGGAACAGGTCTTGATACTAACAATTTTTTTTTCCTTGTACAAATAAAGAAAAGGTACGAAATTTGCATGACAGAACAAAGAAATTCTCAAACGAAGACTCTTTTGGGTTCGTGGGCAACTACTTGGTTTTCACGAGAGTGTCACTCCACTCGACTCTATTGAGGGAAAGAATAGTGCAGAAGACAAAGTTTAGGTAAGGAGATCACAAAAAGGGTGTATTGTATGTGACCATGACTTTTTTCCTTTGTAGGTAAGTGGATTGCCGGTAGTGATAGGGAAGCCAAGACGACTCAAGAGAGAGAAAATGAAACAAAAGGGGGTATGTGAGCATGAAGATCGAATATCGACCTTTCATCACGTGGGATGGATGGCCTATGTTTATGTTACCACCTCATCGCAATGTCAGTGACTGCCTGATAGGTTCTTGCTCAAACGGCCTTGCGAGTTCGTGCATACAGTGATATATGTAGCTGTAACTTAATTTTTATGTGAAAGAGAACATTACATTGATTTCTAAAAAACATAAAAATTGCCAAGACAAAACTTGCATCATTTCTTATGCCATACCTTTTGTTTTGCTGTGCTTGATTTATGCATTGCATTGTGCGACAATATGTGAGCAGGGGAACATGCGGAAGACAAGCACAAGGTTAACAATTAATGATACGGTAGTTAATGGAGCTTGACTTTCCGAAATCAGTTTCAAAAAAGTTTAAACAGAAAGAGATTTGTACTCTGATCTTGTGTCTAACGGTCAGAAAACGGGAAGTCGAAACGGAAGAGTTGACGGCGTCAAGCTTCTTATCGACCGTTTAAATTAATTCATCTCATCCAACGATCATATTTTTGTAACGACGTAAAATTTCAATTTCCCTTTTTTCTGTCTGTCCCCATCACCTTCATCATCTTCCCCCCC
>LIEC01006456.1:0-22632 GCA_001925005.1 Drosera capensis
GGGATCATGGTTTGTTATCGTAATGGTTTGACATAAAATTGGTTCGACAAGGAAAAGAAGTTGTATAATTAGATATATATTAGATTTGAAGGGCTCTGAACTATAGGATTTGCTGGAGCTGCTGCAATAGCAATTAGAGGCTGCTGCAGCCCCTAATTTCCTTTTATGCTCATAAAAGTACTAATAAGAAATATTTATAAGAGATATATTTATATCTTGATAAGAAACTGTATACTAACTAGGTTCCCTTCAAGATGAAACTTTTTCTTTATAAAAGTAGGATGAAGACACTTTGCTAACCAAAATATCTCAAGATTCTCAACATCCATGTATAACTTAAAAAATAGTAAAAGCAGGCAGAAAACGGAACAAAATGAAAGCGAATGATGAATCATATAAGAAGGGGACAAGGGACAGCAAGAATGTGATAACTTGATACGGATGCTTGACAAATTTGATCTATGAACAGACCATACTTTTGCCCAAGTCTAACATGAAATGATCTATTATTCCAGTCAAAAGAAAGATGAAGATCACCAGATTTGAGAGGCGTACCAGAATATGCATGAATCTGAACAAAGACCAGAGTGATAACATCAAGAAAGCAATAAATCCACGAGCTATTGCTACATACACCAGCGGAAACCCTCAGGTACAGCTGCAAATGGAGCTGATGAATGAAGAGGAGTGATGAAAGGTAACTTCCAATGATCACTGCTTCAATTGCTTCTACATGATTCTGTGACATTTTATTGCAATCAGATGCAATGGAAACTGGAAAGAGCATGTTAGAAACACACTTCATGACCATTCTTGACCAATACAAGTAGAAATTACTATTCCTGAATTAGAAAGAAAGGAATAAATGTGAATCTTCAAAGCAACAGATCATACAGTCTCAGTAATGCAGATCGAAAATACAATAGATAAGGTACAATACAGTCTACACCTAATCATATGCCAACAAAGTAGAAACACAACATCTCCATGCGCAAACATGAGAAGGCTAATTTGATTTACAGTGACTAAAAGATAATGTACACAATTAGACCCTAAACAAAAGGTACACGTATGACCAAATCCTCAAACCTAAACGCCATTATTGACTTATCCTGAATCGGTATTGTTAACCTCATATAACAGATAACTCTAGGTGAAAAATACAACAGAAAAGTAACAGCCAGTTCACATAGCAAGCGGGGGGCAAAAGAGCTCCTCATGCTTAAATTACTTTGTCAACAATAGGTCACAACTGAGGAGGCTGTGATTCTAGCATAGTGAGCTGTCTTCTGAGTTTGGCAATATGATTTTGCACCTGTCCAACAGAAACATTATACATTAGCCTTTTGTCTGTGGATAAGATGAGTTCGGTAGCATAAGATATTTCATCTTTTTTGCATCTTTTCTCTGAAAAATTGACACGATATAGATGCATTCCAGCTGAGACAACCCAGCCTCAACTCATTACCTGTAATTTCAACGGGAAATCGGAAGACAAACAAGACAGACAAAAGAATAACACCATGATATAAAAAGAGTTCGAATGTGAACCAAAAAAACAGACATCTCTAGTTCCATGTACTTCACATCATTCTAGGGTAGGTAATACACCATTATTCTGCTAAGCTGTGCAATTTTCATCTTTAAAGGGTATCTTCCTAATTCTTATCATCTTCTATGACAAAGAATCATGCCCGAAAGAAGGTGACAACTGACGAGGAGATAAATGTTCACTAGATATGGCAAGTGAGTAGTGACTCAAAGAGAGCAAGATTACCCAAGATCTAACAGTGGGACATAACGAGAAGAAGCAAGGGAAAATAAGTTTGAGATCGACAAGACAAAATCTATGTAGCCACAAGAGGAACCCATGAGACAAATTGAATGATTTGTGAGAAGGGGGTGCGGGGAGAGAGGAATGCTTCCGAGCATATAACAGGGAGATGCAAAAAAGAGTAATCACAATTGATAAGCAACTCCTTTTCATTTTCCAGCAGTGATTTATGTAATGCTGTAAAATGAACCATTCGCAGAAAATATAACCACACTGTAACAACAGCATAATCTAATTACAGATGCTTCGTCCAAGTAAGAAGAAAAAAAGGCCAGAACCAACCAAGTAGTACTGGTACATTCTTTTCAGCAGAAAAGAATGCAAACATAGGTCTAAAAACCACATTTAGGGATCCTGCTGTCAGATTTGGTTCATCTTTCTTCGAGAACGAGATCTGGATGTCATTCACTATGAAAATTCTCCCGGAATCTAAAAGGCGCATGCCCCAGACTTGAGGGGCTCTTACTACAGAGATGAGAAGAAGAACATGACAAACCCTACTCACCATTTCCACTTAGACTAGCCAGAGGAAATCTTTTATGCTTATCAGTCTTTTGGTAGCCATTGTTCGTTCAAGCATCAAATAGTGATAATTCTGGATAATGGATTTGAGTCAATTTTTTATGGAACTTCCTCATCCTAAATTTTAGGATAAATACGTTTGAGATGTGAAAACAAGGTAAGGGCAGTGATATAGATGGGCATGAAGACGGTCCTTTAACCTTTCACTTTTCAGATCACCATATATCAATCAATCATACTAAAAGGGATGAAAATTTAAGTAATATTTCTCATGAGTGGTATCATTGGCGTAGGATTCAACTCAATAACAAACAGTTCACTTACCCTCTCACGAGCTGCAGCAAGCTTTAAAAGCTCATCTGCCTCCGAGAAATTCTTGAACCACTGGTCTAGAGGACTATCCTTGGTGTCACCCCTCTTGCTCTTCTCCTTGTCATCAATGAGCAATGAGACAAACAATAGCTAAATATAATCTGAAAGGTAAAACAAAAAGACAGACAATGGGGAGAACAAGGCGTTCAATAAGCCTGCCAGGGGATGGTATCCTGAGGTTGCTGGGTAACCCAGGAATATTAACGGCCGGATGATTCTGTACTCGCGCAACAAAGCCATTGGATGGCTCTGAGAAAACAATCTCATCATATATTTCCACCACAACTGGCTTTTTGGTAGATAATGAACCAGATTCATCTTCCGGGTACAACTTTAGTTGGTGAAATCTGTAATAAAAAAATCCAAAGGATTTCAATAATTTGTGCCTTAAAAAAACATCAGTAACTACTATAGCAGATCAAAATTCAGGAAGTCTGCTGTCTCTAGAAACTATGTATGGGGAGAAAACCAAGAGGAAAACTACGTCAAAGAACTGAACATATGATAGATAAGCTCTTCTTTGCAATGTGTTTTATCAATAGGACAAATGCTTCCTCCATATAGAAGCTCGAGTAAATCTCTAGCATAGCTCATGTGGAAACCACTAGCAACTTTTTCATAAATCCTCCAATGGCCACTGCCAGCATTTAGAACCTGCACTTATTTTTCTTCTCACAACATTACAAGCGAAACAACCACCTAACAATACTTCCGTTGAAAACTGTAAATATACAAATGCTTAAAACGAAAAGAAAAAAAAGGGTAGAGAACCTCACAAGGTCAAAGGCTTCTCGCAGACATCATCGTGAAAAAACAGCGTGATGGCGATCTCAAATTCTCCCCATCCAGCTTCCGACAACTCAAACGGGGGAGATTCCACGAATCTCGTCGGGTTATTGAAACTCACGTGCAGTTGAAACACCGCACGCTTGATCACCACCCCTAAATCCTCATTTGTCGCTCCTCGTACATAAGCTGTCCACTTATGCGACTGAAACCTAACACAATACAGAACACCAGATTAACCCTAATTCAAACAAAAACAAGAAAATCAGCAACCATCAACCAACAATCAACAATCAACAAAATCCATACTCGCAAGCCTTCTTTCCCAACCAAAACGCGATGCTACCGTAAACGATCGGGACAATAACTTCGAGATGAATCATCGGCGGCGGAGTGTCGGGCATGGCGTAGATGAATTTCGGTTGATTTTGAAATTGGGGAAGTGAAATTAGGGCTTCGCGCGCAAGTGAATGAAGAAATTTGGGGGGTTTTGGGTTTGACTCCGTTGGTGTTGCCGTGCGACTAGTTTTGACTCAACAGTGCTGTGTTCAGGATTTTTTTTTCTTACGTTGTGTTAAATTTTGATTGTCGCATTGCTTCTCATGTGACATATCATTGTAGTTGATAAAATATTTGAGTTATCAATTTACATGGGTATAATTTAATTAGATTTAATATAAAAAAATGAAAATTTTATCTGTACGTGGATCTTATGTAACAATAAATGGCTTCAATGCTTAACTTGAATCATATAGGGATCTTATGCATAATCTTGTAGCACATAGCAGCACCCACTATTCTAGCAAGAGGGAAAAGGAGAACTGCACTAATTATACAACCAGAGTCCCAATTTTCCATTTTCCATATGCATTTCAATGTGTGTCATCTTTGAGAATTCAACTGACAAGAAAGACAGCAAAAAAACGTCTCCTCTTTGCATGGAATCGTAAGCCCGCCAGTGGGATAACAGAACTCGAACTCTTCCTCGGCATGCTTGAGCAAGTCTTGGAAGCCGGGGTAGCTCAAGACACGCAATGGCACGATATACCTCTTCTTTTTCTCCGCTTCTCCCACATACACAGCAACATGGCCCTTCGGCACCAATCCGTCCTCATTACAGCATTGACTATTCCTTCTTAGAAGATGAGATTGTAACTTAAGCATCTGTATCGGTGCAAGTTTTGCGATCATAGCTGGAACTCTAACACTCAGCATTCTTTTGCGTATCGGAATTCAGATTCTGTAGAAGAACTCGTGTGAGGTTGTTTGAGGAATAGATACTGTTGAGGAACAAGTTGATGAAGTGCATCTATTTATACAACATATAGGCTGTCCTGGTTGGTACAGTGTATCGGTAGCCAAATAGGGAGCTGTTTGACGGAGACCAAACATAGTATGGTCTTTTCTTTTTCTTATCCCACAACAAACGAATTAACAATAAAATATAGCTAACCTTCATGGGAAACACGTTTTGTTTTTTGTAATCAGTCGGCAAGATTTTTGCATGGGTTTGAGCATAAAAATGGTACTATTAATTAGGAGTATTATTTATGACCGCGGATGTTATGACTTATTATTTATTATATACGTTGGATTATATTTTAATTATAATCAACCCTTTTTCATAATGAAGTGTAAAGAATATGGTTTGAATTTATTCGATCTTCGTGTGTTTTCTCATACATATTCAATATTTGGATGGCATCCGATAATGAATGATACTTGTTCTATCAAAATATGTGTATGATTTTAAAGAATCACCATTCAATCCAGTGCACATATATATCTCATTCATACGTATGTGCAATTTTCATGACGACATGCTCATCACACACTATTTTTAAGAACCACTTTTGACCCAACTACTATTGATCAATTGTAATTGGAAAGTCTTCTTAAAAAAAATTGCTGTAACTATTGGAAAGTGATGGTTGCACATTTTTTCGCTATCATTTTGCAAATGGGACATGATGTTTTGCTTTGCTGTTCTTTTGAGGGGTACGCAGAATCACCTTTCCTTTTCTTCCTTTTGTGTGGGGTTTATTTGGCTCTTGGGATCTACACAAAGATCTCTTTGATTTAACTTCCCTCACATGTTTGCTTCGAGTTTCATGACAATGATAGTCTTTATTTGCAATTTTGATGTTGAAAAACCTTGGTTCCACCGAGCTGCATTGTTGTGAAATGTAACTAAAGTTAAAATTGGACAAAGATTATATATAACTCTATCCTTATCTAGGTAGGGTTCCTTCTTTTTTTCTTTTTTCTCTCACCTCTTCCTTATGTGTAACAAAAATTGATGAACTTGTGTAAAATGTTTAAGACAAAATAACCTTATGTTTGAAACAGGATGCTTTAGCCAAATAAATCTTTCTGTAACGCCGATTTAGAATGACGACATTGTCACCAATTGAAAAGGTATTTGTCAAGCATATGCAGGAGACGACAACAATTATTGTTCCTTGTGATCATGATAAGATACAATTCTAAAAAACGAAGATTCAAAGAAATGTTCGACTATAATATTAACTCCTTGAGTATCTATCTCATGGCCAATTGTTTAAGTACACCGATTGGCCCAAAGAAATCCACCATGGTCTGCTTCAGGATTGCAACATTGTTGTTGAATTGTTATTTTCCACACAGCAAGCAATGATAGGTACATCGTGATTGGTGAGCAAAAGAGCATGGTTTTTGTTGAAAGATGATAAATCAAAGAAAATGTCACATTTAAGTAATGTTATTTCTGTTTAATTCACACGAGAACATTAGACAACAACCAAATAGAGCCTCGTCATTACCTTATTTTCAGACAGAATGAAAGATGAGAAGACGTCGGAAGCTTTTCAGTAACTATCAAAGTTATCTCAAACTATCCAGGGAACCATTGATACAATTAGAAATTTTGAAAAAATATTTTAAATTTGTCGGAGATTTCAAATCGTTTTTTCTATTAGAGAGGACACCGGTTGATGGAAAAAGAAGTTCAATAAAATGATTGTGATCTAAAGTAAAATCTGGATGAATTAAGAAAACATTAGTGAAAATAGAATCTATTAATATAATTACATTATTATCCTTATAAAGTAATTCACATTAGATTGATTAAAATCCTTGAAAACATAAAAAACCTAAGAAAAAAATGGAATCTATAAAATTACTTCCCTAAGTATCGAAATGATTTGGTAGGTCAAGTGGTTCGCTGTTAAGTTTCATGCAAATTTTGTCATAGGAATTTTTTATATATATTTGCTAACCAATTTAACGAAGGAATTTTTGCTTTGCAAATAAGTTTGTTCCTTCGAAAAAGATGACTTTTAGTTAAAGAATTTTTCTTCGTACTTGATAATGTTTTTTAGTGACGAGTGATATCACGATGGATTTTTTCATCATTAAATGGTAATTGAAAAGGAAAAAAATGATTTTTTAAGGATCTTTCCTTTATAAAAGATCAAATTTCTTGGTATATATTTTTTTTAAGGATCTTTCCTTTTCATTATTATTAAGTTATGTATCTATTTTGACGGAATACATATTATGGGACGATCAGACATTATGTTATTTGATTTGAAAACAAAATTTTAAATCAAAATGTATAAAATAAAAAAAGATGATTAAATTTCGGTGTACGTCGTTTATCTCTAAATTCCTGTAATAGAAAGAAAAATGCTTCCACACAAATAATAATAATAATAACGATGAATATAATAATATTAATATTTTATTCTATTTATTTCAATTTAATTCGAACATTAAAAATAATTTTGAGTTGGTTCTAACATCACACATGCTAGCAACAAATTCTCGTTCCTCAACGAGGCCTCGGTTCAGTTATTTATGATGTCCCATATGTTAAGGTCTCAACCACATGCTACAGCGCCTCGGGGCTGCAAACCCTAACATGAATCGCAATACTTCGTCGATTCTCGATTCCTGGCAATCGCATATGGTGAGTGTTTTCCAACTCCGATTCACTTCAATGCGTGAATCATGAAAATTTCTGACCGATTTCAATCTCTTTTTTTTTTTTGATTTTATTGAATACATTAGAAAAATTACCGGTCATTCGATCATCAATGTCGTCAATAAGTAATTCTGTTGTTGGGCCGCTAGTTGAGTTGATGAGTTCTGAAACTATGGAGACTAGAAATTCCAGAATCAGATGAAATGATGTAGTGCACGTTTGGTATTGAAAATCAGTCACATTGTCACCTAGAAAATGAGGGGGGAAATACATGTACTTCTGAGATCGAAGCACGGATACCCGACCCGTACATTCACGAACAGCTCGAGGTCTGATTAGTGAGGGAAAAAACCAATGAAATTTATACTACGTGTAAATCCGTTTGGCAAAAATGTTTTCTAGGGTATCTACGCGACAAATTTGTTTGCAACAATTTACTGAAATGATCTATTTCTATGGTAGTCAATTAGTTGCTCTTGTCCAAATTGTTGGAGTTTATACGTCCTATCCTCCTATCATGGCTTCATGGAGAGGCCAAGTTGGCAAGTGAGATGGATGAACTCTTCCGTGTCGCAGGGTAGCGTCAATCCTGTAGTGGGCTGATCAAATCCGTACTCTCTTTCGGCACGATTGAGCATCGCTTGAAAGGATGAGTTGTTCAAGGAAGATAATGGTATAACAAATCTCTTCCTTTCTTCATCTCCAATGTATATTGCAAAATGGCCTCTCGGAACTGTTGGTTTATTTTTTCTGGTTAGGGATCGTAGGTTTGAGATGTTTGCCTTTGTGCTTGAGTTGATTGCTTGATAGAATCTGAAACCCATTTTAGGGAAGTTTAGGAAAGAACAGAGGTTTTGTTTGAGAGGAAGAACAGCGTCGAGACTGCAGGTGAAGCGCTTGCAGCTTATTGTTGAATAGGCTTTCAGGTAGTTTGTTGCTGGCAAACAATCTGACGATTTATATTTATATGGAATAAATGACCATGTTGTGTATTTGTTGCAAGTGAGTGGGGGCAATTCGTTGGTGGTCCTCATGGTTTCCTGAAACCTTGCTTTCTTCACTTTTTTGCTTGGCCCTTATTTCCACTGCATGATATGCTCTTCAACCTTATGTTTTCCAAGTGCATGGTTTTCTTGTCAAAACGCGTAGAACAATGGTTTGGATGAGCTTCTTTTGATGTGTTTTTCATGGCTTGGCGAAAGCTGCCCTTAAGGGTTACTGATTGGAAGTGGAGACCTCAATGTCCATGTGAAGGATTTTGTCATGACCTTCACATTCCTGTTTAATGGATTCTGTCTTATGCTCATTGGTATATAAGAGAGAGGACCATCTTGTCTGTCACTATATTGGTTTCTTTTTTTTCTTATGCTCATTGTTATTTATGCTAGCAAATAATGTTTTTTCCTTGACCAATTAGCCATCATTAGTTGCTCTTCATCTTTTCAAGAGCCAGTGGGCGAAGTGCCAGTTTAGTTAGAAAGACAACGGGAAACAACTGATCATAGTAATTCGCTTTTCTAAATTGGGCCGAATCGTGACTAAACATGAGGAAAATAACTGTGTTTGTGGGCATGTAATGTGATGCTTGGTAAATATGGAGTGTTGTGCCTCTGTCTAGTACAATTATATGTAATTGTAGTATATCAGACTTTTCCTTATAGCTGAACATGGGCAACAGGTTGTTCCATTTTTAATACTAGGTTAATGGTGAAGTCAGAAGGAAATCAACTCTCTAACTTGGAAAACTTAAATCAAACCTCTTCAGAATATGCAAAATTGAATCTATAAGCAAGTCTCGTAAGTTAAATCCGTGCAGGCACATCACATTTGTATTTTTCATCTTATTTCTTGTCCGCTTCTTATCTCTATAGCTTAGTGTTGTCACTCTCATGGATAATCAATTTGCTAATATGGACTAGTTTTCTGCAGTGATGCATTTTAGAGGTCTATTTCTCTGGATTGACGTGCCATACTGGTCTCCTAGTTTGACGACAAGTCTGTAATGAAACTGGAAGAATTGTTGGCTACCTCGTGTTGCTTTTATGTGATAATTAAAGTCAATAAACCGACTTGCTAGAGCTGTATATCTCCTTGATCCTAACTCATGTTGTTGTTTAACCCATTCTTATATGGCGAATAAGTCAATGACAATACTGACTTTAACTTTGGCATATTAGAGTTATTCCTTATCTTTTAGATTGCCTTGTCGTTTTCTTAGTCTTTATCTGGAGTTGGGTGATAGCCTGTTGAAATATCTATTCCATGGATGTTATATACTTAATAATCACATTGTAATCATGGATATTTAGAGTTGAAGTCATTGGCCAAGGCAAGTTTGTGTTTAGCTAGCTTAGAAAGCATGCATTCAACCAAGGCAAGTTTGTGTTTAGCTAACTTAGTAAGGATCACTTTCCTTGGAAGTTTAGCATTTATCTTCTATCAGACATTGGTTTTTAAGGATTTTGGTAGTAACATTCTGTCGAGTTCTTTGATGATGCAATAAGTTGCTATTGGCCTCTTGTCCCACCTTGGAATGCTGTATTAGTATGAGCTATACTGCCCAAGTTTAGGGCTTGTGGCGAAATCATTGTTTCAATGGTTGGCCAAAACTACACTTGGTGGTAGTGAGCTTTAGAGAGAATTTCTATTTTAATTTTTTTTCATTAAAGCGTTTACTGGTCTAGTTGCTAAAATCTAGTTGTTTTAAGGTAAGGCTGTACAACATGGGCAATTTTAGAGTGTTCCCTGCTTAATGGAAGTTGGAACAAGATGCATAACAATGAGGAGGCGCCGTTCTGTTTGGTTCACTTTTTTCCCATTTAATCTGGTAAAAGAGGATATTGATGAAGTCCTATTGTACTCTATTTAGTTGTAGTTATTGTACACTCAAATTCAGTACTTAAAAAGTTAATTTGATTCATCGATCGTCACTTAAGGTGCTTCTTGTGGAGAGAAACTGAGAAAGTTTGCTCTAACCATCTGGCTGTAGTAAGCAGATAGCATGGTTCTTGTTTGTTGCGGATGTTAATGTAGACAGTCATCAATCATGATAAAACAGCTTTGCTGGTAGACTAAAACTGGTGGTGGCTGTTGTTTTTTTTTGTTTTTTGAACAATTCATACTTGCAGGAATTGTTGCATGTAATGAGCGTGAACTATATGAGATTCAGCTAGAAGAAGTCCTCTGCGTGGCTTGTTACATTTCTAAACTAAGAACAGACCTATTCAACTATTCTACTTTCTGATTCTGTCGTTTCAGGGTTCGTCAGGAGGAGCTCAGGTGACAAGTGGGCCGGATGAATACTTCTTTCTTTGCATGGAATTGTGAGACCACCCATGGGATGATAGAATCCAAACACTTCTTCTGCTCGCTTCAGCAAATCCTGGAAAGCTGAAAGCCTCAAGTAAGACAAGGGCACCACATACCTCTTTATCTCTGCTTCTCCTACATATATGGCTAGTTTGTGAGACAAGGGCCGATTCGTTCCCCTCAATCTCTCGATCACAAGGTCTCATTTAATACTTTGAAAGTTAATGCCAGTTTGTCGATCTCTTGCTTAGCTCGTCATTTCCCCTTGATTGTATGCTGAACACGTATAAGCCAGATTGCGGCGAGTGTTCTCTGATCTGAATGTTTGATCTCTTGTTATTGGTTGATGCTTTATGATTTTGGGAAAATTGGCTGTGATGATTACAGTAGTTTGATCTATTTGGAGAATCATGTGTTGAAGACTTGTGACGATTATCATTTGAAGTTGAATTGATTTGAGTATGTGTTTTGGTTTTCAGTGTTGATGGATTGGGAATCATGTACTTTCCACTTGGAATACGTTTATGATTATCGATCTGTATGGATTAGGATTCGGCGTATGTGTGTTCATGAAATTATTCGGGGACTTGACTTAGGTATGGAAACGATGATACTGTTACCTTATAACATGGTTCATTGTTTCGTTATCGTGCTTAGAAGATTGTACTTCATCTATTCCTTGGAAGTCACATGCTAGAGGTTGTGTACACGATTCTCCTTTTGTTTGCTATACGTATTTAAGTTGAGCCAAAAGCAGTTCTTGCTTGGAGTTCAGCATTGTACCAATCTTTCTCTATTACTATATCCAGCCCTGAATTGACTAGTACATGAATTTTAGCCATCTTAGATCTGTCCGTTTAATGTCGAGTATAGTCATAAAGTAGTCGGACTTGTAAGTTCGATTGGTATTTTTTCATTCATAGACTTGGGTCAGACTTGTTCCCTGCTGACATTGTGACTTCATAATGGATACAGTGGAACCATGGAAGCACCTTTGATGACATGCTTGCCTCCTTTAATCTTGCTGATGTTGTAGGGGTATTCGAACTCTGTTTAGTGTCTAATGTTTATTCTGGTATCTTTTTCGTGCCGTTCTCATTTATAGGATCTGGAAGTGAAAGCTCTCGGAATACAAAACTAAGGGGTTCTTCATCTGATCAATTTATATCAAACAAAAGGTTAGGTTTACGTATCATGTCATATATGAAATCCGGGAAAAAACTCTATAGTATCTACAACTACATATAATGGGGAAATGAAATGTCTAGTGTCTACCACAATGAACTATACTCCACAATGTATCAACCCTAAACCCTAAACCCTAAACCCCCAAGAGTCCAGCCTGTGCAAGTAATGTGTAAACAGCACGCCATTGAGGATGACCGCTACACCTCCTGCCAAGTATCTGACGACATGTAAACAACTCGCCCTGACTATGTAGGAGTATATGATCTGCTACTCCCGGGAACTCCTCCCGACATATACAGATGATAGCGAGATATCTGTACTAAAAAATGAACTTGCTACCTTTTTATAATTTTTCCATAAGTTTATCACATATGTAGTGGATAGGCATAAGTTTTCCATAAGGTCCTTGAGTGCAGCAAAGACTCTTCAGGGACATAGTATGTAGTGAGATTTGCAGTTCTAACAATATTTGAAATGGAATGTCATAATATAGAGTATATTCCCGTAAGCATGCCTGTAGATGTATACAACTAGTCGATTCTTCGAGGACAAATATCAATGCTGATGGCTGGGCTCTTGGGTACAAAATTAAGAAACTCATAGTATACAATTTTTTTAATTTTTTTTTTGGAATCTTGCACATACTGTATATTATAATCAAATTCCTGTAATGAAGTTTTTTTTTTAAAATTTAATGTATTGCAACTCAGTTTAGATGAGAAAGAGTGGAACCCTTCTTCTTTGCAGTAAATTGGGTAACCTCATGTGATTGCTGTGTTGAGGATATGTGTAAGTAGGTTTATCTATATGGATCGTGAAGAAAAAAGAATTAGTAGAATATATATGTGAGTTATTAATAACATATCAGTTTAAATTTTTGGGTTAATAGTTGGACCCAGTAATATGTGTATTCTATTGAGGTCCGGTTAGAACATGGTTTTCTCTCTTGGGGATCAACTGATCCCTTGGCACCATATAACTCTTTCTGTGCTTCTCCTGCATGTAGCTGGTTATCCAGTTTCTGCCTTTTAATTAAAAAGAAACTGCTCTTTCCTGTTGCAGTTCTCACAATTCCTCATTTATCCTTTTCTCTGAATTTTCAGCTGGACCTCATTATACCATTGATGTTGGTCAACGCCCCTTCTTCACATGGGAATGTTAGCCTACCCATTGGGTGCTGAAATCCACTCTCTTTTCCCGCATCCTGAAGCAATTGATGAAATGGAGGACAACTCAGGTAAGTAAAAGGCACCTCATGTTTCTTCATCTCTTCAACTCCCACATAGATCACACGACTCTGCAAATTGTTTGCACTCCTTTTTGGCCTCTTTTGGGACTCCTAATGGATTACAACTGGAGTTTCGGAAATTGTTGTGCAACCTTATAGAAGAACAAACTTCTGAATTTTGATTGAAGGTTCAACTGGATGCTGAAAGATGCCTATTTGGCTATTTTTGGAAGACACAATTAGTGATGAAGTTTTTTGTCTCAAAGACTGCTTTGCTGGTTTTGATATATATGAAGGGATGAGAGGGTCTACATTGAGCACATCAACACATATTTGGACATTAAGGAACTTTGAGGTGACCCATCTTATCATTATTCAATCATGCTCTTGGCACATGGAAGTCGAGTCACATGTATCTACAAGTGATTTTGATACTTTTTTATTGAATGCCTGAGCTAGCTTAGTTGCTTTCAGTGGTAACTGCCATATGAAAAGGGAAGGAGAAAGGGGACCATGCGAAGCTTTATTTGTCTTTGGATCCAAACAGTGCCTTGTATTCGTAGTTGTGGCCTTCTTGCAAGGATTCAAGTTTTCCCTAAGGTCCTGGCTGCTCTTTAAGGCTCTCTTGAGATTTATACTTGCAACCATGCGAAAGAGTTTTCTGAGTTGGATATTTCCAGCAATGAATCATAAGTTCATAACAGTAAGATGAAAAGAATGAAACTAATTGTTACATAGAGAAATGATCTTGGTCAAAATAGGAATGAATTGCGTATTCACTGTTCTAAAGATACTACATGATGTCCTGTTACAGTTCTCATGTCAAAATTGCCGAAGCTGATTTGCTCTTTGCTTCCAATTGTTTCATCTCGAGCTGATTCTGCAATTAAGGCTGATGAACGTGTCTTCTTTACATGGGAGTGTTAGTCCACCCATGGGGTAATTGAACCCGAACTCCTCTTCGGCATGCCGAAGCAAATCTTTGAAGGCAGGATGACTCAAGTAAGTTAGAGGCACCACATATCTCTTCCTCTCTTCATTTCCTACATAAACGGCGACATGCCCTTTTGGTACTCCTTGCTGTTTTTTACCAAGAAGCAACTGCAGTTTGAGAAATTGCTTTGCAACAGAGATTGTTGAAGCCAGTCTGAAACCCATGGTAAGCTGACCTTGTAGATATGAATGAGATTTTTTTTAAAAAAAATATCTGATCCAAGATTGAACTCGATGAAAGTACTGAGTTGCTATTGTTTGGCTGAAGTTCTGATGAGGTTCTGTTTTGGAATTCTGGTTTGCTGGTTGATTTTATACGAAGTGATGAGCCGCTTGGGTCTGATGCAAACACACTTACGCGTGGTTTGGTAGTGGGGACGTCGAGGTGGCCCATCGAATCATTATTCAATAATGCCATAGCAGCAGGAGGTGAAATTCATGAACATGTGAGTTTGATGGTTCTCTTTTGATCGTGTATTCATTTCTTGGCTTGTGGTCATTGTGATAGAGGAAAGGCAAGGTGCAGTGGAGGACCAAACGAAGCTTTATTTGTATATAGTCTGTTGCTGACGGATTGATCTTTGGGCTCGATGAGCGGTTACCCTTTTGGTTGCTTTGCGTGTAAGTAGTTGATTCCTTTAGTCGATGGTTAGCGAGGTTCGCGTGAGACTAAGGCCAACGAAGAATTGCTTGGTTGTTCTGTGATGAAAACTGGACCTATACAAGGTCTCTCAAAATCATGTTTTAAGTACTGTGATTTGTATCTATTCATGTTTTAAATGGTTTTGTAATTTTGTTTGATCCTGATGAAAGACGAACCGATTGAATTGTTATTGAGGTGCTAGAAGTCGATGTCCAGACTTGATGGAACTTCTTTGCCATTTGAGAGTGGCATCATCAGCTCTTTTAGTGAATGTTATGGTTTGTGTATCATCGTTTTTTTTTTTGTGGTTTTTTTATAGATCGATGAAATATAATTATTTGATATTTTTTTTACTTTTAAATAGATGAAACATAGATATAAAAATAAATGTCAAAAAAATAATTTTCTGTTTTTATTTTTTGTTTCATTTGAATATTATATCTAATATTTATTTATACAAAATCATTTTAAAATGATTTTAGTTTTTGTTTTTGGTTTTTTTTTGTTAGTTTTTTTTTAATTTTGAACAATAATATCAAACAATTATTAAGGGTTTTATTAGAGTACAGACTTTAACTCAGGATCAAAATATTTGGTTATTTTTGTTGCAATGTTTTATGAGTAGCATAATAACATGCAACAATCTACTTATAGGAGTACCTAAGGATAAGATTATCTGCTCAATGGTGACATTGTTGTAGCAACTAGTTACATGTTGCAATTAGTTTAGATGATCCAAATTAATGTTTCCGAAACATCAAAAGGGAAAATATTTTATATAAAAAAATATTAAACAATATAATATTAATCATTTTCAAACCAATCAATTGATCATGTTGTTGAAACTGTTATAATGTTATTTCATGTAGATGATTCTCTCATGCAACGTCAATGTTTTTATGAACATTGTCGAGTAATAAATGATTTTTATTTATTCAATTAATTTTATTATTTTTAAAAAATAAAAATAACTGTCTTTATGTCATCGATTTTTTTGCTTTCAGTTACCGAAGAGCCGCCGCAGCCGGCATCACCACTCCCAATCTCGCGCGGAAAGAAACCCTAATCGCAGAATCATCCATCGGCGCCGCCATCGCCGGCGGCCTCATTCTACACCGCCTCGAACTCAAAGCACGCAACTCATCTCTCTCTCTCTCTCCCGCGATCTGCAATGTGAGTATCTTCACTCGTCAATCTCTCTCATTTCCACTCTTAGTTTCGATTCAATCTTCTTCAACGTGCGATTTCGATTTTCATGTTTGCTGCTTTGACTTTGTGCAGTCGATGGCTGTTGATGTCACTTGTGTCGGTTTCGACTGCGTATTCTCTTTGTCGGAACGGCTTATGCGTTATTTAACTGATAATGTGACTGCTTACTGAGTACAAAGATCAACCGCTTGGTCGAAAGAAAACTATGTTGAGGTCGAAGTTAACGATTCGCATGGGGGCTCCGTTTCTCTTGCTTTTTCTTGTGTGGCAGTGACACCTATGAGAGCATTGAGTGTCGATAGTAACCAAGTCAGGCCGAGAATTGAATTCATTAGTAAAACAAACGATCACTCGTGTGTGTGAGTGAATATTACTTCGCCCCGACATCGTTTTCACATGGAACGATTCTTAAGTTTAAGAGCTATGTATTGCGTGATTAGGTCCAGAGTGAGGAGTTTGTTTGCTGTCGTAGAGAGTCCATGATCAGAGCCTTTAAGATGTAATGATGTGGAACATCAATGCAGTTTTACACAATAATGCGGAATGATTCATTTTGAGGGGTTGTCTTGTCCTATAAGACGAGTCTGATAGAGGCTATGCTCTTTTCTTGAGCTTGAGCCCTCTATTAGAATATATCTCACCTCCAAGTGTTGTGGGTATGCTTGAAGAATAACTTTCCTTCTTTAGCCCTTTTCTGATCTCTTGTCCTTAGTTTTAGCACTCCTCACTTCTAATGAATTTAGTCAATCTGGGATTATGCTTGTCAGCAATTGTTCTTGCTTCTCTTCGTGATAGTATTGTTTCCCTTGGAACATTTCTTCCTGTAGGAGTTAAGAGAATCATTTGCTAGAAAACAAACCCCAACTGGACTTGTTTTTTTGTGAAGCAGTCGGTCACTTTTAGTCCTGACTCCTGTTTAAATTTGGGTTCTGGAGTAATCTGATTTCTGACCTTACTGATAAAAACACTACTATTCCGGTGTACTTGATCTTTTAGCGCCAAGCTCATCTGACTCGCTATCGTAGTTGACAGCCTATGTTAAGAATGATTTAGACGAGCCGTTTCACTTGTCATGTTTAGCTAAGCGATCTGCTGATGTGGCCACCGGTCTTTATCAACATATTATTAGCTGTTTAGATTTTGAAGCATCAAATTCTATCATTTTTAATCTTTCTATCAAGGTGTTTCTACAAGCTGTTGTGCTGTAGGAACTCATCTTTAGAATCTGATGGAAATGTACATCTAAAAAAAAAAAAAGTTTTTTTACATCTAAAAAAATCTTGGGATTTATCCCTTGTGAGGTAGGAATATAAGTTATTTATATTGGTTCCTATTCTCCACCGGATGTTTTAGCCTAAAACTCATTTTGCAAATTTTGGTTGATGCAAGCACCATCATGACTGGGAGTTTAGATAACCCATGGGACGATGGAATTTAAACTATGCTGAAGCAAGCTTATAGGATGACTGAACTAAGCAAAGGGCTCCAGATATCTCTTCCTCTCTTTATCTCCCATGCAAATTGCAAGGTGGCCTTTTGGCAGCCCTTGCTGTTTTTACCGAGTAAATAGAGGAGTGGAGGCTGAGAAGTCGCTTTGCCCCCCATGGGTAACTGGATCTCGTAGAAGAACACAACTTTGATCTGAATCCCGACGCCTATGCTCTGAAGCTCATATGGCTATTTGCTGAAAGAAAATTGTGGTTAAGTTTTGGTTTCCGAGATCTTCTCTGCAGAATAACTTATGAGAGTTGGGTATAACATTCGATCAACATGTAAATGTGTGCTCTCAGTATTGGGGCATTTAAGGCAACCATGTTATTATTAATCAATGATGGCCATAACACATGAGGGTGCAATTAATGCATGCATGATTTTGATGTTTGCTTTTGATTGCTAATTCAATTCTTTGGACTAACTTAGTCGCCCTTGGTGGTCACTGCTGTTGGAAAAAAGCAAGGAGACAGGAAACCCATGTGAAGCTTATTTATCTTTGGACTTGAACGTAGTTTTGATGTGGAGCAATCATTCTTTGGTTTTAGTAAGTAGGCATATTCCTGGCTAACTGACATGTAAGTGGTTCCCCTATGCCCAAGATTTCTCTTTAGGCAGTTTCTAGGTCTTTCTTTATGGTGTTCTTCATGGAAACACGATGATGGAGTAAGATGAGTGACCAAAAATAAACTGCTTTTGTTGTTCTTTTGTGATGACTGGACCTTTATTTTTTGTAGTGTACTTTATTATTTTAAATGTGCAAATCATGTTTTAAATTATGCTATCTGCATATCTATCACATTTTAAATGATTTTGTAGAATAGATGAATAAAAATACGGAAATACCTAAACAAAATGTCAATGAGATGGTACAAGATTGGAAAGTAGCATCAAAGTTCTGATGGAATTGTACAATCTCCTGCTTTCAACAGCATCTTGTTTCCCATGGACTAACCATAATTGAAAGTATTTAGTCAATGAATAGCTGAATGCCTCTGTTATCCCAATGACATTCCAAGGATATAATAAAAAGGCAATGACAAACATGTTATCTTGCATGAATTTTGTTGTTTGATTGATCGTCCCCCTTTCTCGTAGTATCAGTTGTTGATCAGCTGAATATATTCCTGTTGATCATGACTTCTGTAATACTTCAAAACTTGTTGATCCACAATTAGCTTGATCGACATCCTTTTGATATTTTCAGTTCTAGGTTGTAATTCTTGATTACTTTCATCACATAACCATTTGGATTTTGGACATTGATCATCATTACTGACTTGCAGCCAAATGAATTGAATGCCTTTTTCTCTGATTCAGTTTTTGACATGGAATCTTTCAGCTATCACAGTTGATATTCTTTATGATAAATCAGCTAGCAAGGAAGGAGATTGTTTGAACCTTTAAATGACCCTGAAGATACATTTGAGATGTAGAGAGCAAGGTTACTTTTGTTAGCATCTTTTATGTCTTTCTTTTTGTTTAGTTAATATCGGGACAGGATAATTTCTGGACAGCCGTGTTCTGGAGAGCATGGAGGCGTCATCATCCTCTTCAAATTTCTGTAGAAATTTTGATGGCTAAATTCCCTAAAGTCTCATCCTGCGATACCCTGAACATGAAGCATGAATCTGTCCATCTGTAATTTGAAATGTGAGTGCAGCTATTCATCAACTTCTCCCATATCGCTGCTCATCTGTGCACTCTAGGTTTTCATATATCTTTAGCAGGGTGAGATTATTGCATGTTATGCTTCCGCTTATTTTATTACAATGGAAAGCTGGTCTCTTACTAGGAGATTTTGCAGTCTGTGAAGCATTGCTCTGGGGGTGATGTTTAATAGGAGCTATTTACAAATTTGTACCATTAGTTGGCTTGATTGTGATAATGGGTCTTGAAACAAGGTCTTTGGCTCAAGTTGTTGGAATGCTTGTTTTGTCGGAGATATGCTCGTAATGTTTTGTAGAGTGATGTAAGTAGTTGAGTTGCTTGACTGAAATTCTCATGATGGGTGGCTCATTTATTAATCATTTTTTTTCCTTTCATTCTGTTGAAGAAAATTATGCTATTAAATATGCTTTAAACATTATGTTTCTCTTGGGCCCATTATATCTTACTCGGCCATCAGGTACTGAATTGTTTCTAAGCATGTAATCGAAGTTTCACTTATAAAACTTCACGTATATATGTTATATACATGTCAATGAGCAAACATGTAAGAAAATCACTCTTTTTCTTTTGATGCTGTGCTTGAAGTACAATATATGAGTAGATTTCCAAAATGAGGTAAAAAAGACTCCGAGAGGCAAACTATCTATTCAGCATCTTACATGTTTTTCACATTAGATTCTCATGGAAAACGTTTATAGCTAATTTCCTGTCACCCCACGCTTGAGTCTCGTGTAGTATTCCAAGAGCCCAACTGATGAGCAAGACGTTTAAATGCGTCTTCTTTGCATGGAATCATCAGACCACCCATGGGATAATAGAATCCAAACTCTTCTTCGGCGCACTTGAGTAAACATTGGAATGCTGGGTGGCTTAGGTAAGATAATGGCACCACATACCTCTTCTTTTCTGATTCTCCTACATATAATGCTACATGCCCTTTTGGCACTACTGCTCTCTGTTTTTTGTTTAGAAGAAGGTGCCAAAATTTGAGAGTTTGCTCGGCACAGAACTGGATGTAAATCATTTGAAACAACCTGATTGTTTTAGGAAAAAAAATGTTTCTGATGAAGCTTAAGCTTTAGCTATTGAAGGGATGCTTCTTTCAGTTCTCTACGGATTGGAAGTATGTGGTTTAAGTCTGTTATTTATACATGATACATTTTTGGCTTTGTCTCAGAAGTATGCAACAAATTGGATACTACAAGGAAGAAACGCCCTTCGTGCTTCACATGTTTTTCTCTCTTCTTTTTTCTTAGTTTAAAGAGTATAGTCTAAGGAATACATTTTGTCTGTTGGTTGGCAACATATCCTTCCTTTTTCCTAATACCCTTTTTGGTAGAGCTGTGCTTCATTTTGGCTGGCAAGATATAGTCCATCCTTTTATCTGCTTTTGGCTCTTGATCTTTATGTATGATTAAGCTGCCCCACATGGTTACTTTGAAGTAGATTATTTAATGCTTGAGAGCTTTTGTTTCTTTAGCCTATTCATGCTAAACACGACCAGGCTTATAATGACTTGTGCTTCATTTTTCTCTCTTGGGTTGAGGACGGGGTGAGGAGTGTAGTCAATTAGATATAGGAAAATTTATGAGAACCTAAGAGCCACACTAACTTCAAGACACAGAGACTACTAATTATTTAAACAAGCAAAATCATCCATGTTAAATTGAACTAGGCCTAGGATTGATTTTTTATGCTCTCCAGAAATCGATGCATGTCTTAATCTGCTAATTTGTCATCCCCTGATTGGTTTCCTTATATGTTTGATAAAAGATGCTCCACCAGTTCCAATTAGTAGCGTTTCCTGTGTCAATTTGTCAATTTGGTGTCTCATATAATCTGGTGTCTTGTGTGATTGCTCAGTTAGTTCTCATGTGCCCCTCCGTTGGATGACCTTCAATTTCTTTCTTTCTTTGGTTCCAGCTAACCTGTCTTTTCCTTTCCTTTTTCCTATCATGTCAGGGAGTGGGGGTGGGTTGTCTTTGTTGTGAAGCAAAGACTACGAGTTCAATGCTTCTCTCGAAGGAAAGTTTTATGAGCTGATGCTCTTCAGCTGCCTATCGGTATAACTTTCGTTTAGCATACTTAAAAAGTAGATTAATCAGTCAGATGTTGAAAATACTTAATGGAGTTACTGTTGTTTGCTGCATGCCACTCGACGAATATAGCCTCCAGTTAACTGATCTTTGATGAGATTGGCACAAAGGTTTTTGCCTTCGGAGTTATTGCATTCGATTAGAAAAGTGATAAATTTGCAAGTATCTATTTATTTGACTGCTTTTCATTTCAGTATTAATCTAACCTCTCTTCTTTTTTTTTCTTTTTCTTTTTTTGTAAATTAATTATTTGAAAGGTTAAGGGCATTCTATACTTGTTATCTGTCATCCCATTTGGATCAGTCCTGCTTCTTATGTCGAGACAAGATCCTGTTTGGAAGCTCAACCATGAGAACATTATATTAGCAGGAATTTTGTGATTTGCTTTCCCAGTTGGAACTGTTCTCAGTCTCACTGATGAAAACTAGGGACTGTGACGAAGAGATAGCAGCGGATCCTGTGCCTCTGAGCTACCCAGCTTACTGCTGTTGGCATTCTGTTTTTGGCCAGATATGATGTCTGCCTTACTCATCTGAGTCTCTTCTACTGTTGTTTCTGATCCTTCCACTATTAGTAGTGGTTGTCCAAAAAAAGTAATTGTGAAATACTGAACATTGGGGCTTTTTACAGACGCTGTCACTGTTCTTATAGCTTTGCAGCCGGTCCTGTAACAACTCTCACTTGGGAGATCTGAGCTCATTTTTGCTGGTTCCTGTGATTTCAGCCTGAATTTTTCTACGGATGAAAATGATGGTTTAGATATCCAGTAGCACAGTCTATATGCTCCGATGGTGGCACTCAAGCGCTTCATGTCTGGTTAAGCATGCCTAGGAAAACAGTTTTCAAGTAAGATAAGGTAACTGTACCTTGCCTTTTCTTCCCCTCCCTTTCCTGCATTTATACTGCAATATCGTTTCGAGCATATCTTCATTTCCTTTGCATACTGGCTCTCACTGCTATGTCTGCATAGCGCATTGAAAACTATGCTGCTCATACCATCTTCCTGTATGATGACGGTCACATCCTGTATTGGCATTGTTCAACATTAATTTATGTAGTATCACTCGGAATCATTATCTTTCTTACTAGTATTTTTATAAACCAGTTTTACAATTGTAATCTCTGCCAGGCTCATTTATTGTTTGTGTAGTTATCGGATACGATTTTCAGGTCCGTATTTTCTTTGCTGCAGAAGACAGGCGAATCACCATGTCTGTAATATTGTAGACCAAGAAAATCCTCAAGAATTGTATGTGAAGCGATGTTCCAATCTCACTGCTTCATTGTTTCCACTCATTATGTCCGAGCAAAGCAAGGTATTGTCCT